>JAGTTL010003920.1:0-12923 GCA_036851935.1 Coregonus suidteri | reverse complement strand
CTAAGCACAGGCAAAATCCAAGAGGAAATCCTGGTTCATTCTGCTTTCCACCAAACACTGGGAGATTAATTCAACTTTCAGCAGGAAAATAACTTAAAACACAAGGCCAAATCTACACTGGAGTTGCTTATCAAGAAGACAGTGAATGTTCCTGAGTAGCCGAGTTACAGTTTTGAATTAAATCTGCTTGAAAATACACCACCGTTCAAAAGTTTGTGGTCACTTAGAAATGTCCTTGTTTTCAAAAGAAAAGCAATTTTTTTGTCCATTAAAATAACATCAAATTGATCAGAAATACATTGTAGACATTGTTAATGTTGTAAATGGCCATTGTAGCTGGAAACAGATTTTTAATGGAATATCTACATAGGCGTACAGGGGCCCATTATCAAATTGTGGGTTCGATTACAGGCTCAAAATGGCCAGAAACAAATAACTTTCTTCTGAAACTCGTCAGTCTATTCTTGTTCTGAGAAATGAAGGCTATTCCATGCGAGAAATTGCCAAGAAACTGAAGATCTTGTACAACGCTGTGTACTACTCCCTTCACAGAACAGCGCAAACTGGCTCTAACCAGAATAGAAAGAGGAGTGGGAGGCCCCGGTGCACAACTGAGCAAGAGGACAAATACATTAGAGTGTCTAGTTTGGGAAACAGATGCCTCACAGGTCCTCAACTGGCAGCTTCATTAAATAGTACCCACAAAACACCAGACTGGGAAATAAAAAGAAAAGATTAAGATGGGCAGTCTGAAATATGGCTTTTTCTTTGCAACTCTGCCTAGAAGGTCAGCATCCCAGAGTCGCCTCTTCACTGTTGACGTTGAGACTGGTGTTTTGCGGACTGTAGGTGACCGGTTTTAACAGAGACACATGGTACTTTTGGACGGTGGTCGGGAGAGGTTGTGTTTTCTCTAGCAGGAGGTAAGCTTGGCTTCTTATATGGTGTTGAGTAAAGCTTAAACCGTGTATTTAGATTGTAGGTAGGTATTGTAGTTAGGTATTATAGGTAGTTTACTCAGGTAGTTATTGTAGGTTATTGTAGGTAATTATTGTAGGTAAGGACTGTATTCGGCGGACCCCGGCGAAGCACGAGTCTAGTTTACCCACTACTTGGACCAACAAAGCTAGCTAGCTAGCTAGCGGGTAGCTACTGGTAACTTTTAGCAACAGTGGTTAATTGTTTCCAATGTTATTTCACGCTTAAGAGTACCTGTGATTGAGCCAGCTAGCCGTCACCATTCAGCTGTTTTTCTAACCTCATTATCATTAACGTTAGGTGGTTGGTAGCTGCTGTACTTAATTACGGCTACTGATTGCAGTCTGCCAGTTTGGCTTTATACATAGCTTGGGCTTTGTCGAGTAAGGCTTAAACTATGTATTTAGATTGTAGTTAGGTATTATAGGTAGGCATCGTGGGCTGTATATTATTAAGTAGTATAGGTAGGCATCGTGGGCTGTTGTGGGTAGCTGTTGTGTAGTTATTGTAGGTTACTTTTGTATTCGGCGGTGCCGGGTGTAGCACGAAGCTAGCTAGCTAACTCACCTCCTGGATTAGCTGGCGAGTAGCTATTAGCAACGGTAGCAACTAAAACAATATCCTTTTAGCCAGCTACATTTCGTTCGCAGCGACGCCGTTTTTTTTCAAACAAAGTCAACACAGCAGCCATTGCTAGCCAGCCAACACTACCAGCTGGCTGTACTGTAGTAGCTAAATACAATATCTTTGTGCTAGCTACCCAACGTTTAATCATTGCTGCGTTATGAAAGGTAAGCTTGGCTTCTTATATGGTGTTGAGTTAAGCTTAAACCATGTATTTATATTGTAGGTAGGTATTGTAGTTTGGTATTATAGGTAGCTTACTCAGGTAGTTTATTGAAGGTTATTGTAGGTAATTATTGTAGGTAAGTATTGTATTCGGCAGACCCCGACGAGGCTAGCTTACCCACTACTTGGACCAACAAAGCTAGCTAGCTAGCTAGCGGGTAGCTACTGGTAACTTTTTGCAACTGTGGTTAATTGTTTCCAATGTTATTTCATGCTTAAGAGTACCTGTGATTGAGCCAGCTAGCTGCTACCATTCAGCTGTTTTTCTAACCTCATCCGAGGCATTTAACGTTAGGTGGTTGGTAGCTGCTGTACTTAATTACAGCTACTGATAACAGTCTGCTGTAGTTTACAACAATTCTAATTTCTAAAGTGGAAGTTGGGAGAGTTTTTACTCGGGTGGTTCAGTGAAACAATTATAGTTTCTGAGGTGGAAGTTGGGAGAGTTTATATATATATATATATATATTTTTTTTTTTGCTGAGGGAGGCCTGCTCTCTCCTTTCCCAGATGTTTAGTTCATTTCATTCCGATCTCCTCTGCATTATTGTAGCCATCTGCTGCAGCCTGTCAACTATGCCTCTGCCTATCCCTGTTCTCTCCTCTCCGCACAGGCTACACAAACGCCTCACACCGCGTGGCTGCTGCCTCTCTAACCTGGTGGTCCCTGCACGCACCACACACCTGGAGTTTTCCAGGTCTCAGGCAGCCTCTGGAACTGCCGTTCTGCCGCCAACAAGGCTGACTTCATCTCAGCCTATGCTACCCTCCAGTCCACTCGACTTCCTGGCGCTGACGGAAACATGGATTACCACTGAAAAACACTGCTACTCCTACTGCTCTCTCCTCGTCTGACCATGTGTTCTCGCATACCCCGAGAGCATCTGGTCAGAGGGGTGGTGGCACAGGAATCCTCATCTCTCCCCAGTGGTGGTCATTCTCAATTTTTCCCCTAACCCATCTGTCTATCTCCTCATTTGAATTCCACGCTGTCACAGTCACTAGCCCATTTAAGCTTAATATCCTTGTCATCTCTATCGCCCTCCAGGTTTCCCTTGGAGAGTTCATCAATGAGCTTGACGCCTTGATAAGTTCCTTTCCTGAGGATGGCTCACCCTTCACAGTTTTGGGGGATTTTCAACCTCCCTACGTCTACATTTGACTCATTTCTCTCTGCCTCCTTCTTTCCACTCCTCTCCTCTTTTGACCTCACCCTCTCACCATCCCCCCCTCACCCCACTCACAAGGCAGGCAATACGCTTGACTTCATCTTTACTAGATGTTGCTCTTCTACTAATCTCACTGCAACTCCCCTCCATGTCTCCGACCACTACTTTGTATCCTTTTCTCTCTCGCTCTCCTCCAACACTACTCACTCTGCCCCTACACAGATGGTAACGCGCCGCCGCAAACCTTCGCTCTCTCTCTCTCACTACTCTCTCCTCTTCCATCCTATCATCTCTTCCCTCTGCTCAATCCTTCTCCCTCCAATCTCCTGATTCTGCCTCCTCAACCCTCCTCTCCCCTCCCTTTCTGCATCCTTTGACTCCCTGTGTCCCCTATCCTCCCGGCCGGCTCGGTCCTCCCCTCCAGCTCCGTGGCTTGATGACTCATTGCGAGCTCACAGAACAGAGCTCCGGGCAGCTGAGCGGAAATGGAAGAAGAAAACTAAACTCCCTGCCGACCTGGCATCTTTTCACTCCCTCCTCTCTACATTTTTCTTCATCTGTTTTCTGCTGCTAAGGCCACTTTCTACCACTCTAAATTCCAAGCATCTGCCTCTAACCCTAGGAAGCTCTTTGCCACATTCTCCTCACTGCTGAATCCCCCCCCCCCCCCCCCCCCCCTCCTCCCTCTCTGTGGATGACTTTGTCAACCACTTTGAAAAGAAGGTTGACGACATCCGATCCTCGTTTGTTAAGTCTAATGACACTGCTGGTCCTGCTCACACTGCCCTACCCTATGCTTTGACTTCTTTCTCCCCTCTCTCTCCAGATAAAATCTTGCGACTAGTGACTGCAGGCCGCCCAACAACCTGCCCGCTTGACCCCATCCCCTCCTCTCTTCTCCAGACCATCTCCGGTGACCTTCTCCCCTACCTCACCTCGCTGATCAACTCATCCTTGACCGCGTCATGGCCATGTCCCTTTCCGTCTTCAAGAGAGCGAGAGTTGCAACCCCTTCTCAAAAAACAACACTCGATCCCACTGATGTCAACAACTACAGACCAGTATCCCTTCTTTCTTTTCTTTCAAAACTATTGAGCGTGCCGTCTTTAGCCAACTCTCTTGCTATCTCTCTCAGAATGACCTTCTTGATCCAAACCAGTCAGGTTTTCAGGACTGGTCATTCAACTGAGACTGCTGCTTTCTCTGTGTCACGGAGGCTCTCCGCACTGCTAAAGCTAACCTCTCTCTCTCCTCTGCTCTTGTCCTTCTAGACCTGTCTGCTGCCTTTGATACAGTGAACCATCAATCCTCCTCTCCACCCTCTCCGAGCTGGGCATCTCCCGGCGCGGCTCACTCCTGGATTGCGTCCTACCTGACCGGAGATCGCTCCTACCAAGTGGCGTGGCGAGAAGCTGTCTCCGCACCACGTGCTCTCACCACTGGTGTCCCCCCCAGGGCTCAGTTCTAGGCCCTCTCCTTTTCTCCCCTATACACCAAGTCACTTGGCTCTGTCATATCCTCCACATGGCCTCTCCTATCATTGCTACGCTGACGATACACAACTAATCTTCTCCTTTCCCCCTTCTGATAACCAGGTGGCGAATCGCATCTCTGCATGTCTGGCCGACATATCAGTATGGATGACGGATCACCACCTCAAGCTGAACCCTGGCAAGACGGAGCTGCTCTTCCTCCCGGGGAAGGACTGCCGGCGTTCCATGATCTCGCTCGCCATCACGGTTGACAACTCCGTTGTGTTCCTCCTCCTCCCAGAGTGTGAAGAGCCTTGGCGTGACCCTGTCGTTCTCCGCTAACATCAAGGCGGTGACCCGATCCTGCAGGTTCATGCTCTACAACATTCAGAGAGTACGACCCTGCCTTACACAGGAAGCGGCACAGGTCCTAATCCAGGCACTTGTCATCTCTCCGTCTGGATTACTGCAACTCGCTGTTGGCTGGGCTCCCTGCCTGTGCCATTAAACCCCTACAACTCATCCAGAATGCCGCAGCCCGTCTGGTGTTCAACCTTCCCAAGTTCTCTCACGTCACCCCCCTCCTCCGCACACTCCACTGGCTTCCAGTTGAAGCTCGCATCCGTTACAAGACCATGGTGCTTGCCTATGGAGCAGTGAGGGGAACGGCACCTCTCCGTACCTTCAGGCTCTGATCAGTCCCTACACCCAAACGAGGGCATTGCGTTCATCCACCTCTGCGGCCTGCTGGCTCCCCTTCCTCTGCGGAAGCATAGTTCCCACTCAGCCCAGTCCGCTGTTCATGCAAAACTGTTCGCTGCTCTGGCACCCCAATGGTGGAACAAAGCTCCCTCACGACGCCAGGACAGCGGAGTCACTCACCACCTTCCGGAGACATTTGAAACCCCACCTCTCTTTAAGGAACACCTGGGATAGGATAAAGTAATCCTTCTACCCCCCCCCCCCCCCAAAAAAAAAAAAAAAAAAGTATAATTGTAAAGTGGTTATCCCACTGGCTATAGGGTGAATGCACCAATTTGTAGTCGCTCTGGATAAGAGCGTCTGCTAAATGACGTAAATGTGCCCTTGAGCAAGGCACTTAACCCTAATTGCTCCTGTAAATCGCTCTGGATAAGAGCGTCTGCTAAATGACTAAAATGTAAAATGTAAACATGGAAGGACGAGGAGATTTTATACTGACGGGGTAACTGGTGGCGGTACATGATAGGGTTGATGTGATGGGTTATCTTGAAGGGACCAATGAAGCGAGGACAGAACTTTTTGCAGGGGAGGCGGAGCCGGATGTCTCTGGTAGAGAGCTTCACACGCTGTCCGGGTCAAAGAGTGGCGTAGGTCGGCGGCGTCTGTCGGCAAAGCGTTTCTGGGTATTAGATGCTTCCTGCAGATGCCGTTGAGCGGTCTCCCATACTCGCTCACTATGCCGAAACCAGTCGTCGAAAGCTGGGACAGTACCAGGCTCCGCCTCCCAGGGAAACATTGGGGGTTGGTAACCAAGGACACACTGAAACGGAGTAAGGCGGAGGGATGAATGCATGAGTGAGTTCTGAGCGTATTCGGCCCAGGCCATATACCCGACTCCAGTCGTGTGGAGAGGTACTTCCCTATTTCTTGGTTTCAGTAGCGGCGTTCCGTCTGCCCGTTGGTCTGGGGATGGTACCCGGAAGGAGAGGCTGAAGGCGACCCCCAGTCGGTCACAGAATGCTCGCCACACCCGGGAGACAAACGGGGGTCAGAGAAGATGTCCTCCCGGAATCCCATACAGACAGAACACCTGCTGGAACATACACTCAGCCAATTCCATGGCGTTAGGTAAAATGAGGAAGAGGAACCAGACAACACATTTTTTGAAAAACCGGTCTCTCTATGACAAGGATGGTGGTATTACCAAAGGGATTCAGGAAGGTCTGTGATGAAGTCAACAGCTATGTGGGACCAGGATCTGTGAGGGGATGGGCAAAGGTTGAAGCTTACCGGAAGGGAGATGACGAAGGCTTTTGGTACGGGCGCAGACTGGACAGGAGAATACGTAATCCCTTACGTCGGATGCCAGTGTGAGGACCACCAGAATTTACGGGCTAGAAGTTCGGTGGTTTGTGTAATGCCCGGATGTCCTGACCCCCAAGGACGTGTGACACCATTGCTTCAGTTTGGGGTCTAACTGCTGCTGGTATGTAACTCTTCCCAGCTAGTGTCTCAGGATGTGTACTGTATTGCCTCATGTTTGTTTCTCCATTGCAGAGTTCCATCAATGTGCCAGAGAGCTTTTTACATTCCTGGTGTGATGTGTTGTTAACGCACAATAAGAACATTTAAACATTCAGAAACACCAGTTGAAGTATTAGATTGGTACACATTTACATAATTACCCTCAATGAGACTACTGAAAGGTACAAAGGTTTCTCTTTGCTAATACAATACAGTGAAAATAATCACCATTCATCAACCAACGTTTCACTCCCTTTGAATGGATGCTATCAGTGAATAAAAGGCTCATTAACATTTGATTATATTACCATGGAGAGTTGATAAGGCAAAATATTTGGATCCCTCTATTCATTTGATGTAATTCAACAGACATTAAATGGTTAATCAAAATCCCTAGCTCAGAGAATGAAAGGTCTGGGATTTTAGCTCCCCTTGGACTAACCCCCCAGATACACAAACAATAATTTAGAACATATGCCCATACCCCATTGGCCGTAGCCTACATTTCATAGAATTGATTCATACATCACACCTTATGTATGAATTTGGAAAAATAATAGTCTTCTTACACTGAATGCAGGCTAGACTGTGAAGTTTTTCGGGGTGAAACTAGGCCTTCCAAAAATGACTTGGAGTACCTAAGACTACTAAAAAGATGATAAGATACACACTGATCAACTGGCTTTCTGCTGTTTCCATGGAAACGTGATAAACCCAAATCCAGGCAAGAAGTGATGAAAGCCTTTTAGAATAGAACAACAATCCTTATAGCTACAATACTTCAATACAGTACATCAAGAGAATGCAATGGGGGAAAGGGACCAGATAAACGTAAACTTATAAATATAACAAACAAACACAACATTTCGTCATGAGATACATGTATAACTTAGTAAGGGGCTTCTTCATATGTGTATATTATTGTTTTGATAAACCTTAACATCAACAAAAATGTGCAGTGAAGAGGCTATGGCCCATGTCTGAGTGGGAATACTGACTGAAGACACACTAGTGGGAGAGTACACTGACTACATTCCTTACCTTTTCACCCTTATTTTCCTTTAAGTCATGGCCACAGAACTTCCTATGTTTGCTCTGTGAACACTGTCATCATCATCCCTGACAGACAGATCCCATCCTCCCAGACCATATTTGTCTGACATCTGCACCAGGTGTCTTACCGATCATACATGGCCTCTTTTTGATTTTTCCCTCCACCCCCTGGGTTGCAAATTATCAGATTGCCTTGCTGACATTTCACGTGGTCACCCTAGCTGCTACACCTGACCTTTCTAGCTTCCTTGCCTTCAGCCTCCTGGGTTTCCACACCATACAGCTTTCAATATATTTACTGAACCAGCCAATATATAATGAAAGGCTTAGATATTTCACATCTTGTTGACATGGCAGGACCCACTTTTTGTGCATGAGCGCCTCTTATGCATTTGTTAGGGGGCGATCCCCAGAGTGCTCTTCAAAAACAGACAGATTCTGTCATGGACCAGGCAGGCCCAATACCACCATGCAGGCCCATCATGGCTGCATCCTAAATAGCACCCTATTCCCTATATAGTGCACTACTTTTGACCATGACCTGTAGGGTTCTGGTCAAAAGTAGTGAACTATATAGGGAACAGGGGGGTGTCATTTGAGACATGGCTGCCCTCCCCATACACCACCTCACAGGCCAGTCTCTGCGGCAGCAAGAGGACTAAGGATGACAAACTGGCCGAGGGTGATTACTCACCTTCTTGGCCTTCCCCCACTGTGACCTTGGCCAAAGATTTTGTAAATCGGCAGCATTCACTTCCTCCACTTGGGTGAGCATTGACTTTCAGCTAACAGGGCACCTCTACATAGCAAGAGCAGCTGCCTCTGTCTACAGCCGTTTTGTAGGCTCACGGATCAATTTCCAATATATATATTTTTTAACTAAGTCGGGGGTCTCAATTTACTGTTAGAATAGTAGAATAAAGAAGGTGCAATTTCGAATTGGTTTGTGCATATCAGCAGTTTTTTTCTCTTATTCAATTAGCCCTGTTTTTTTTGGATTGGTAAATTAGTCTAATGGCCAGCTATGTAAACTTGTAGTAATCATGGTCGATTATCAAACGGTGGCCCCCATTGATCATCAGATATCATATTAAAAACTGCAAAGCATTTGTCTCCACCTTATGGCAAGAATTGCAGACAATTTTTTGTGGGGCCCACCCCCCATCAAAGTTGCCCATCCCTGGTCTACAGCCTAGACTCGATCCGCTGCTGTTCCTTCAGGAATTGGAATTATTGTCTATATTAGGGGTATTGGATTCATTCAACAGACCATTCTCTAAATATTTTTAGCTTTTACTATTCATCAGGGCTGATCGGTTTTATAGTATTTATCATATGCCCAATCCATGGTTGGCCCATGGAGATGTAAAGAGATCAACTTTGTATCTGTGCCCATTATTATCTGTGACAGCATGGGCATTGCCCTTAAGGTAATCTCCATGTTAAAGTAGTGAATCATATTTTTATTTTGTGTTTGAAATTTTTTTAAAGCTAATATTGGTGATTCACTGCCACCTGCATTGCTGGAGTCCTGAACCAACTCTTGTCTATCATTCGTTTATTGTGGACACTAGACTCTGGCTGTAAAATATCTTAAAGCCATTTACAAACCATACAACCCAATTTTGAAGATGAAGACAATGCTCTGATCATTGGGCTGATCGCTACCAAAACCTATAGGAATCCTCACCCAGTTGACTACTTTAAAATGGTGGAAGCCCATTAATGGCAATGTCCATGCTAAAACAGGTTATTTCCAAGCATAGATCTCTATACATCTCTATGGGTTGGCCTTGAAATTGTAGGGGGACTCCTATGGTGCCTTTGAGTCAATATCCCAATGGAAATTCTTGACACAAGTCAGCCCCGCAGTAAACAAGCAGGGGTAGTTGCTTGGGACCGCACTTATCAACCTCCCAAAGTTTTTTTTTTATGCTGAAATTATGGAGCAGGAATCTAATTTGGAGGGACCAAACGTATTTTCTTGCTAAATAAAGCACACTAAGAATCACATTAACAGAAAACATCAATATATCTATAAAACATATATATAGTATATATTTTATTGTGGCCATGTGCGGAAATTCATGTCTGAATTCCCCTGGTCATAAAGTGTTTAAGGCTAAGTCCATGCAACACATTTGGCCTAGAGAGATTAGATTTGATCTTGAACAGCAATAGTATGTACATGAATACAATAAAGATTCTTACAAATATCTCAGGGTAGTGAAACACAACCACTTAACTTAAAACTACAGAATGTTTAAAATGCTACACTAATGAACCAAGAAGAAGAGTGCAAAGAAGGAGGAAGAGGAGCACTGCACCCTCTCCAGTAGCTAAGGCTAACCCATATGAAAAAATTGTGTTTCTGCATGAAGGATTGTTAGATAAAATGAAGGAGGAAGGCACTGTTTATGTAATCCACCAAGATTTATGGCCAAGGCACAATATAAAAGTAAAATAGTTTATCTCAGGCCTAACACCACCATGAAACTTGGAAATGTGACTGCCATTATTCTGTCCGGAAGTTTCCAAGCATCGTCATTTTGCATTCATTCAGCTCAGGCATTACGGATTCTGTAACTTCAAGAAAATATTCTCCCTTCGGTCTGTGCAGTGGCTGTTTGTCCATTGAATAGGTGACTTGGGTGTTGCTCGTGTTTGGTTGTTATTCTGAAGACCTGGCAGATTTACAATGAGAACAAGAGCACTGTACAGATGTAGGATCTTAATTTGATCACCCTGTTGCAGGAGAACTTTCCTGCAATGCAGGACATTTTAATCTTGTAGTGTATTTGAGGTTTAAAAAGGCTTCTGAAGTTTGTAATTTCCACTTTGACATTTTAGACTTGATTTTCCCTTACGAAAATGTATCAACCCTTACAAAAATATCCATTAATTATAATTCACATAATAATTCCCATTTCCTGTTGCTGAAGGATTATTTTCCTGCTGTAGCAAACTGGCTCAAATTAAGATCCTACATCTGTATTTGATCTGCCAATCTTTCAAGGCTATTTTGCTCCAGCCTGAAAGGACTGGCTAAAGTCGATTTCACTTAATTTACCCAGTAAGCTATAGCAATAGGCAATACGTTTTTCGCCTATTCTCTCTCACACACTGGTATATTTATTTTAGGACATGTCTAAAATAAAGTATCCATCTCTCTTCTTGTTCGTTCCTTTCCTCAGGATAGCCTTACTTTTCTTACAAATCCAAACAAACCAATTAGCTATTCAAACTGATTTTGTATAAGTATATTTGTAGATTTTATTGTAAATGTTGTTGTATAGTTTCATTAGTTGTTGCCTTAGATAACCTTTGAAACCATGCTATTTCTGTATATGCTTGACCAATTACGAGGCCCTACCTTTGGGCACATTGAAAGTCTATGAACTGCTGTGCTATGAGAGAGATGCCTTTGATAGAACATTTCTTGCTGAAGTGTGTGTGTGGTGGTATGTGTGTCTCTCTCTGTGTGTGTGTGTGGGTGGGTATGCATATGTGTATGTGTGTGTGTGTGCAGGCGTGCGTGTGTGGGTGTGTGAACGATTACATCAAAAGAGGTCATCCACAGTAGTAGATAGATCCTTCTCACTGGTAGAGGGCAGAGAATTAGCACATAGCCAGTGGCTATCAATTTGGTATTTTTAATCAGTCCCATTGTGTCAATGGAAAGAATGAAAAGGGACCACCCAGACCAGCCTGCATCCAGAGATGATTCACGGCATAGATGAAGGAGCCGGAAGGCCTATGGTTGAGTCTCAAATGGCATCCTATTACCTATATAGCACACTACTTTTGACCAGAGTGCCATTTGGGTTCAGCCCTGTCTTTGGCTGGTTCCCTGTCACTGTCTTATCAGAGGGACATTTTATTTAGGATCTGCATGTAACATGGCAATGATCTCAAGCCACCAGCTAGCCACTTGCTATCAGTAATAACTGGAAGAAGGAATGGACTTCCCACATCAGAAGTTATAAGCTACTAAAATGACAAAGTGGCATCTTCCAATAACCAAATCTGAGAGATACACTATGCAGCATGTGTCCACCCATGCCGTATCTGCTGGAGCAATGTTGACGTTAACGTCATCTCTCTTCTCACCCCCACACCTTCACTCTTCCTACCTCATTTTCAGGCTCACAAATGTCAAGACTGTCTCTGTACAGTTTTTGCCAACCAGTGTGACCCCTTTAGGGGAAAAAGGGGAAAAGGGGAAAGGGGGCAATCATTGGATGTTTCCTGGGCAAATAGCTAGGCTCTGGGTGCGTCTCAAAGGCACCCTAACCCCATATGTGCATTAAAATTTTGGGTTTGGCCCTGGTCAAAAGTAGTGCCTATATAGGGAATAGGGTTCCATTTTGGGGGACCCCATTCTCGTCATGGAGTTGAAAACCCCGGGCAAGGAGGGCCCCCCTGGGTTTCCAGTTGGGCACAGAAGGGGGAGTAGGGGAAATACATGGTTTGGGCGGGCCCCCCCTGCTTTCCATTACCCACCTGCATAAAAAGCTGACTCCCCCCCCCCCCCCGGCTGCTACAGTAACCCAATGGCCTTTTAACCAAGAGCCCTTTAAAATTTAAAACCCCGCATTTTTTTTTTCTTTTAAAATAAAAATGGAAGTCTGTCAAAAAAATTAAATTCACAAATTTAACGGGTTTAAAAAGGGGGCTTTTAATTAAATTTTCCCCGCATTTTACCCTTTTTGGGAAAATGGAATGTCTGCAAAAAAATTTAGTTATTAAAAAAATTAAGGCATACACGGGAAGGGGACAAAAAAATTTTGGAAACCCCCTGCCTTTTTTCCATGACCCTAAAACTGACCAGTGAAGCTTGATCCCTTAATTTATGTCACCCCCTTTTAATCTGTAAAAAGGAGGTGTCCCAGCGAAAGTTATGCGGTAGGCGAAGTCAAGACAGGCCCCCGAGCTACTGGAAAACTTTACTGTCGTCCCCCCCCAAAACAAAGTACAAAAAGGGAACCTCAAAAAGTGAGGAAATAAAAGCCCCCACACAGGGGGGGCCCGCCGCAAAGACCAAAAAAAATTACGCACAATACACAATGGAAAAAGAGGGTTATAAAAAAGGGGAAAACAATTAAAAAATAAGGGAAAAAAAGGTTTTTTAAACCAAAAAAGACCAACGAAGCAAACACCGAAAAATATCGGAGCA
>JAGTTL010003918.1:2500-12484 GCA_036851935.1 Coregonus suidteri | reverse complement strand
CTTCCTCTCCCTCCCCCACCCTTACCACCCCCTCTCCCTCTCCCTCTTCCCGCCCCACCATTCACTCACCACCCACCCGCTCCAAAGCCTCTACTCTCCCCTCACTCTCCCTCTCCCTTCTACTCTCCCTCTCCCGCCTCCCGCTCCCTCGCCCTCCCAACCCCCGACACCTCTCCCTCCTGCATCCCCACCCATCCCTCTCACTCTCCATCTCCACCTCCACCTATCCCTCTCCATCTCCTATCCCCCCCCACCCTTAACTCTCCCTCTCCCTCAACTTCTCCCTCTCCCTACTCCCTCTCCCTCTACCCCTACCTCTCCCTTCCCTCTCCCTCTCCCTCTCCCTCCCCCTCTCCTGCTTTCCCCTCCTACATTTCCCCTATAGGGTGAGGTGCTGTGAGGGGGTGAGGGAGGATGAAGTGAGGAGGAGTGAGGTGCTGTGAGGGGGTGAGGGAGGATGAAGTGAGTAGGGGTGAGGTGCTGTGAGGGGGTGAGGGAGGAACGAGGTGAGTAGGGGTGAGGAAGGATGAAGTTGGTGACGGACGGGTTATGAGGTTGGCCTCACTTAACATCGTCACAGTGTTGAGAAGAGGTGAGGGGGGTGAGGAGTGTACAGAGAGGAGAGGGAGGTACATGGTTGAGAGCGGTGAGGACGGGTGAAGTGGGGTGAGAGTGGTGAGGGTGAGGAGAGGTGAGGATGGGTGAAGTGGGGTGAGAGTGGTGAGGAAGAGGAGAGGTGAGGAAGAGGTCAATTAATGAAGGGTGTGCTTATGACAGTCCCCAATCAGATAATCAATATTCACATTAAAGGAGGCCTCACACACGCACGCACACACACACACACACAGCCCCTTCATTAAATTAAAAGGGAAAGCATTCACCTTGGACAGAGAGAGAGAGAGAGAGAGAGAGAGAGAGAGAGAGAGAGAGAGAGAGAGAGAGAGAGAGAGAGAGAGAGAGAGAGAGAGAGAGAGGGAGAGAGAGGATACTTTTGCAGAATTCTGCAATTTGGTGTTTTTCCCATTTTGTGAATTCTTGGTTATACTTTTGTTTATCCATTTCACTTTGAGTTTTCATAAAACCTTTATTTTATACTAAAGTATTAACACAAATAATGGCACACTGCCATTTTCAGAAATGAAACAACAAATGTAATTCCCCCAAAAAAATTAAAACATACAAATAAATGAAAAAAATAAAAATAAAATCATATACAGTGGGGAGAACAAGTATTTGATACACTGCCGATTTTGCATGTTTTCCTACTTACAAAGCATGTAGAGGTCTGTAATTTTTATCATAGGTACACTTCAACTGTGAGAGACGGAATCTAAAATTAAAATCCAGAAAATCACATTGTATGATTTTTAAGTAATTAATTTGCATTTTATTGCATGACATAAGTATTTGATACATCAGAAAAGCAGAACTTAATATTTGGTACAGAAACCTTTGTTTGCAATTACAGAGATCATACGTTTCCTGTAGGTCTTGACCAGGTTTGCACACACTGCAGCAGGGATTTTGGCCCACTCCTCCATACAGACCTTCTCCAGATCCTTCAGGTTTCGGGGCTGTCGCTGGGCAATACGGACTTTCAGCTCCCTCCAAAGATTTTCTATTGGGTTCAGGGCTGGAGACCGGCTAGGCCACTCCAGGACCTTGAGATGCTTCTTACGGAGCCACTCCTTAGTTGCCCTGGCTGTGAGTTTCGGGTCGTTGTCATGCTGGAAGACCCAGCCACGACCCATCTTCAATGCTCTTACTGAGGGAAGGAGGTTGTTGGCCAAGATCTCGCGACACATGGCCCCATCCATCCTCCTCTCAATACGGTGCAGTCGTCCTGTCCCCTTTGCAGAAAAGCATCTCCAAAGAATGATGTTTCCACCTCCATGCTTCATGGTTGGGATGGTGTTCTTGGGGTTGTACTCATCCTTCTTCTTCCTCCAAACACGGCGAGTGGAGTTTAGACCAAAAAGCTCTATTTTTGTCTCATCAGACCACATGACCTTCTCCCATTCCTCCTCTGGATTATCCAGATGGTCATTGGCAAACTTCAGACGGGCATGGACATGCGCTGGCTTGAGCAAGGGGACCTTGCGTGCGCTGCAGGATTTTAATCCATGACGGCGTAGTGTGTTACTAATGGTTTTCTTTGAGACTGTGGTCCCAGCTCTCTTCAGGTCATTGACCAGGTCCTGCCGTGTAGTTCTGGGCTGATCCCTCACCTTCCTCATGATCATTGATGCCCCACGAGGTGAGATCTTGCATGGAGCCCCAGACCGAGGGTGATTGACCGTCATCTTGAACTTCTTCCATTTTTAAAGAATTGCGCCAACAGTTGTTGCCTTCTCACCAAGCTGCTTGCCTATTGTCCTGTAGCCCATCCCAGCCTTGTGCAGGTCTACAATTTTATCCCTGATGTCCTTACACAGCTCTCTGGTCTTGGCCATTGTGGAGAGGTTGGAGTCTGTTTGATTGAGTGTGTGGACAGGTGTCTTTTATACAGGTAACGAGTTCAAACAGGTGCAGTTAATACAGGTAATGAGTGGAGAACAGGAGGGCTTCTTAAAGAAAAACGAACAGGTCTGTGAGAGCCGGAATTCTTACTGGTTGGTAGGTGATCAAATGCTTATGTCATGCAATAAAATGCAAATTAATTACTTAAAATCATACAATGTGATTTTCTGGATTTCTGTGTTAGATTCCATCTCTCACAGTTGAAGTGTACCTATGATAAAAATTACAGACCTCTACATGCTTTGTAAGTAGGAAAACCTGCAAAATCGGCAGTGTATCAAATACTTGTTCTCCCCACTGTATATATACATTCAACTCATTTCATCAACAAAAAATAGTTTCCCCTCCTCCACAAAACAAACCGCTCCTTCGTAAGCCCACTTCTCCTCAAACAATGGGAGATATTTTACAGCCGAGAAGAACTCAAAATCCACTTTTATTCTCGCTTTCACTAATCCTTTAAAAACACATCTTACATCCTGCCCATATCCCCTGTCTATCTTATGTATCCTACTCAGAAAAATTTACATCTTAGCGTGTCCCAAAATAAAATGTAACAGTTGACGTTTTCTTTTTTGTTGCTTACTATATTGAAACCCCAAAATAAAAACAGTGTTATTAAAAATCTCCCCTAGAGCTTTAAACAAAGCCTCCAGCATTTCCAATAGAGGCTTTATCCTCTCACACGCCATAAAACTGTGAAAAGTTGTTTCTCTTATATTACAAAAAGGACATCCAATCTCCAACATCTGAGTTAATAACAGATACAAAATATACAAAAGCATTAACTGCAATGATGCCATGCAAAACCCTCCATTGCATATAACCAGTACCCTTTTGTAACGGTGGCTTGTACAGTGATCTCCATGCTGGCTTTACCTTGTCATCAATGCCCAATTTTACCGTCCATGGAGTGTCTTTTCTATTTTTCAATGTATCTTTATTCAACTCCTTGACACACCCCCTATATAAGTATTTCCCATTCACCTCATCCAAACCCACCTCTTCCAACCCTCTCAAATCCAGTAATAACACCTTTCTTTCTGACTCTGGGATATTGGGTGTAATCCCTAGTCTTGGAAATGAGACGTTTTCATCTTGTACCTTCTTCTTGTGACTATTAAGCATACCCCACTCTTCTGCTGACAGAGCCTTCCTGCAGCTTCCCAGCAGTTGTCCGACAATCCTTTCCGACCTCACGCCCAAATGTTCATCCACCCGTCTTCCATCCATTAAGGTGGGCCCAGCCATGGCCATTAACTGTTTTAAGGTGATGATTTTACCCTTCACCAGAATCTTGGAGAAGTGTGGAACAACTGCAGTTGTACAATCCAGTCTTGCCCCATACACCAGAGGTTCCTCCAACAGCCAATGCACTGACTCCGCTGAAGTGCGTCTGGACACCTTCATTATGCTCCAAACCCTAAGAAGGCCTCTGTAAAACGGAGGTACTCACTCCCTAGAAATCTGGCCACTATCAACCAAAAATAAAGCCTTCTTTAAACATAATTCCCCAACCTGCTGTAATACAAGACCTGCCACCCCTCTCCAAACCACATTTTCCGGTCCATAAAGCAACCTTTGAATAAACTGAAACCGGAAAGCAGATGTACTAGACCTTGTCCCCCCTCCTCTTTTGACAAATACAAAACACATTGTGGAACGAATTATATTTATCCCAAAATAAATCTACAATAATCGCCTGTGTCTTAGCCAGAAGGCCAGATGGTTGCTCTAAAACTGACAACCGATGCCACAGTGCAGAGGCAACCACATTGTTAACTATAATAGTGCGCCCCCTATATGACATACGAGATAACAACCAACGCCATCTCCTCATCCTCCCTTCCACCATTTCAACCACCCCAATCCAATGTTTTACATAGTCCCCTCATCTCCTAGGTACACTCCAAGATACTTAAAACCGTTACACCATTCCAGCCCCGCTGGCAAAGCCATGATCCCTCCAGACCATTCTCCAATCTGTAAAGCCCAACTTTTTTCCCAATTTACCTTTGCAGAGGATATTCCCCTAAAACGATCAACCATTAGACTCAAACTATCCAACTCTGCTTGATTTTTCACATAAAATAACTACAGTGGCTTGCGAAAGTATTCACCCCCCTTGGAATTTTTCCTATTTTGTTGCCTTACAACCTGTAATTAAAATGGATTTTTGGGGGGTTTGTATCATTTGATTTACACAACATGCCTACAACTTTGAAGATGCAAAATATTTTTGTGGTGAAACAAAAAAACAGAAACTTGAGCGTGCACAACTGTTCACCCACCCAAAGTCAATACTTGGAAGAGCCACCTTTTGCAGCAATTACAGCTGTAAGTCTCTTGGCGTATGTCTCTATACGCTTGGCACATCTAGCCACGGGGAGTTTTGCCCATTCTTCAAGGCAAAACTGCTACAGCTCCTTCAAGTTGGATGGGTTCCGCTGGTGTACAGCAATCTTTAAGTCATACCACAGATTCTCAATTTGATTGAGGTCTGGGCTTTGACAAGGCATTTATATGTTTCCCCTTAAACCACTTGAGTGTTGCTTTAGCAGTATGCTTAGGGTCGTTGTCCTGCTGGAAGGTGAACCTCCGTCCCAGTCTCAAATCTCTGTAAGACTAAAACAGGTTTCCCTCAAGAATTTCCCTGTATTTAGCGCCATCCATTATTCCTTCATTTCTGACCAGTTTCCCAGTCCCTGCCGATGAAAAACATCCCCACAGCATGATGCTGCCACCACCATGCTTCACTGTGGGGAAGGTGTTCTCGGGGTGATGAGAGGTGTTGGGTTTGCGCCAGACATAGCGTTTTCCTTGATGGCCAACAAACTCGATTTTAGTCTCATCTGCCCAGAGTACCTTCTTCCATATGTTTGGGGAGTCTCCCACATGGCTTTTGGCGAACACCAAACATGTTTGCTTCTTTTTTTCTTTAAGCAATGGCTTTTTCTGGCCACTCTTCCGTAAAGCCCAGCTCTGTGGAGTGTACGGCTTAAAGTGGTCCTATGGACAGATACTCCAATCTCCGCAGTGGAGCTTTGCAGCTCCTTCAGGGTTATCTTTGGTCTCTTTGTTGCCCCTCTGCCTGGTCCGTGAGTTTTGCCTGGTCCGTGAGTTTTGGTGGGTGGCCCTCTCTTGGCAGGTTTGTTGTGGTGCCATATTCTTTCCATTTCTTAATAATGGATTTAATGGTGCTCCGTGGGATGTTCAAAGTTTCTGATGTTTTATTATAACCCAACCCTGATCTGTACTTCTCCACAACTTTGTCCCTGACCTGTTTGGAGAGCTCCTTGGTCTTCATGGTGCCGCTTGCTTGATGCTGCCCCTTGCTTAGTGGTGTTGCAGACTCTGGGGCCTTTCAGAACAGGTGTATATATGCTGAGATCATGTGACAGATCATGTGACACTTAGATTGCACACAGGTGGACTATATTTAACTAATTATGTGACTTAGTTGCACCATATCTTATTTAGGGGCTTCATAGCAAAGGGGGTGAATAAATATGCACGCACCACTTTGGCGTCATTTATTTTTTAGAATGTTTTGAAACAAGTTATTTTTTTCATTTCACTTCACCAATTTGGACTATTTTGTGTATGTCCATTACATGAAATCCAAATAAAAATAAATTTAAATTATAGGTTGTAATGCAACAAAATAGGAAAATTGCCAAGGGGGATGAATACTTTTGCAAGGCACTGTACATCATCAGCATAGGCTGAGAGACGAATAGGAGAAATATCCTCTGAAAGGTACACCCCTTCAATGCGACTTCTAATGCTATTTAGTAGTGGCTCTATAGCAATGGCATATAACATTCCCGACAAAGAACATCCCTGCCTAATACCTCTACACACTTTAAAAGGAGCACTCAAGCCACCGTTAACTTTCAATACACTTTCAATGTCAACATATATCACCCTGATCATCCAAATAAAACTAGAGCTGAAACCAATCGCCTCAAAAGTGTGCCATAAGTATTGATGTTCAACTCGGTCAATTGAAATTAGACCAGAATCCAACCCAATAGCCCTAGAGACGTCCAAAAACTCCAGAATCAGAGAAATGTTATCCCCTATCTGCCTGCCGGGAACACAGTAGGACTGGTCCGTATGATTTGCCCCATCACATCCCTCAGCCTGTTGGACAAAGCCTTTGACAGGATCTTATAATCAGTGCACAATAAACACCGGCCTCCAGTTCTTCACCTCCCTAGGGTCACCCTTTTTTGGCAGTAGGTTGAGGACAGCCCTTCTGCAGCTTATCGGTAGTAACCCTCCAGTCAAACTATCGTTAACTACTGCTAGCCAATCCTCTCCCAACATAGCCCAAAAATACTTTAAAAAGTCATCAGGAAGCCCATCAATGTCTGGTGCCCTTCCATTTTCCATGCCTTTTAATGCAGTGTATAGCTCCTGCAAAGACAAAGGTTGCTCTAGCTCAACCTGAGCTTCTGCAGCCACCTGTGGGAGCCCATCAAGGAACTGCTGTGTCACTGTTTTATCCTCTTTGTACTCACACTTGTAGAGCTCAGCATATAACTCTACTGCCCTCTTTCTAATTTCACTAGGGCTAGTGAGCTGTCCAACAGCTGATTTGAGGCAATGAATAATCCTTCTTTGTCCATTATTTTTCTCTAAACCAAAGAAAAATGTGGATGAGGCATCCATTTCAGAGATTTCCTGAAACTTACTTCTCACCAATGCCCCCTGTGCTCTGATACCCAGCAGGTCTGCCAGTGCCGCTTTTTTCCACTGGAGGGCCTGAGTATGGCCTCAATCTCCTGTGGTCTCAACCAACATCAGGAGTTCCACTATTTCAGACTCTATGGCTTCATTGATCTGATCTGGTCTTTGGTGACATTCATTGTGTATTGATTACAGAATTGTGTCACGCCCTGGCCTTGAGAGGCCTGTTGTCTTTAGTTGGTTTGGTCAGGGCATGAGGATCTATGTTAGTATTTCTATGTTTAGGATCTAGATGTGTATTTCTAGGTTTGGCCGGGTGTGATTCCCAATCAGAGGCAGCTGTCGCTCGTTGTCTCTGATTGGGGATCATACTTAAGTAGCCTGGTTGCCTACCTTAGTTGTGGGATCTTGTTCCGTGTTAGGCTTGTATGTGTTTAGCCTGAGGACTTCATGTTACGTTGTTTCTTGTTTTGTTTATGTTTATTGAATTAAATAAACATGTACGCTTTTCACGCTGCACCTTGGTCTGACCTGTCTCTCAACGATCTTGACAGAAGATCCTACCAAACACGGACCAAGCAGCGTGCCCAGGAGGAGCAAACACCCTGGAGACAGCGGGAGGCTACGTTGGTAGATGTCCTCCTCGGTTGGGGGAAAATCACAGAGGAGGAGGCCGTCCGTTACGGTAAGGCAATGAAGGAGGAAGCCCGGGTAGGAGAGGATCAACGGCGACATCAATGGTGCCGGCCGAAGAGGAAGTCCGAGAAGCAGCCCCAAGAAAACAATTTGGGGGGGCTCACGGGGTGGACGACGAGGCAGCAGGAGGCCGTGAAAGGGCTGACTAGAGAGGAGGAGACCGCTATTTTAGAGGTCCTCCAAGACCTGCGGATCGAGAGTCTGAGAGAGGAGGCCACCACGTTACGGGGCTGTTAGATCAGAGGGAGCAGGAGTTATCCGTTCAGAGGGAGGCGCTACAGGAGGCTCAAAGGGAGGAGGAAGTAGTGGAGGCAAGGAGAGAGGAGCTGTTCAGGCAACAGAAGGAGCGTGTGTTCATAGAGGAACCTAGGTATGCGGAGATACGCACTGTGTCGCCAGTGCGCATTCACAGCCCAGTGCGTCCTGTGCCAGCGCCCCGCACGTGTCGTGCGAAAGTGGGCATCCAGCCAGGACGGGTTGTGCCAGCTGTACACTCCTGACCTCCAGTACGCCTCCACGGTCCAGTATATCCTGCTCCGGTTCTACGCACTGTGGCACCAGTGCGCGTATCCAGTCCGGTACGGCCCGTGCCAGCTCCTCGCACCAAACCAGTGGTGCCTGTCGCCAGCCCGGTACGCCCCGTACCTGCTCCCCGCACCAAACCAGTGGTACGTGTCTCCAGTCCGGCACGGCCCGTGCCTGCCCCCCGCACCAAAACCAGTGGTGCCTGTCGCCAGCCCGGTACGCCCCGTACCTGCTCCCCGCACCAAACCAGTGGTACGTGTCTCCAGTCCGGCACGGCCCGTGCCTGCCCCCCGCACCAAAACCAGTGGTGCGTGTCTCCAGTCTGGCACAGCCCGTGCCTGCTCCTCGCACCAAACCAGTGGTGCGCGTATCCAGTCCGGTACGGCCCGTGCCAGCTCCTCGCACCAAACCAGTGGTGCCTGTCGCCAGCCCGGTACGCCCCGTACCTGCTCCCCGCACAAACCAGTGGTACGTGTCTCCAGTCCGGCACGGCCCGTGCCTGCCCCCCGCACCAAACCAGTGGTGCCTGTCGCCAGCCCGGTACGCCCCGTACCTGCTCCCCGCACCAAACCAGTGGTACGTGTCTCCAGTCCGGCACGGCCCGTGCCTGCCCCCCGCACCAAACCAGTGGTGCCTGTCGCCAGCCCGGTACGCCCCGTACCTGCTCCCCGCACCAAACCAGTGGTACGTGTCTCCAGTCCGGCACGGCCCGTGCCTGCCCCCCGCACCAAACCAGTGGTGCGTGTCTCCAGTCTGGCACAGCCCGTGCCTGCTCCTCGCACCAAACCAGTGGTGCGCGTATCCAGTCCGGTACGGCCCGTGCCAGCTCCTCGCACCAAACCAGTGGTGCCTGTCGCCAGCCCGGTACGCCCCGTACCTGCTCCCCGCACCAAACCAGTGGTACGTGTCTCCAGTCCGGCACGGCCCGTGCCTGCCCCCCGCACCAAACCAGTGGTGCCTGTCGCCAGCCCGGTACGCCCCGTACCTGCTCCCCGCACCAAACCAGTGGTACGTGTCTCCAGTCCGGCACGGCCCGTGCCTGCCCCCCGCACCAAACCAGTGGTGCGTGTCTCCAGTCTGACACTGCCCGTGCCTGCTCCTCGCACCAAACCAGTGGTACGTGTCTCCAGTCCGGTACGGCCCGTGCCAGCTTCTCGCACCCAAACCAGTAGTGCCTGTCGCCAGCCCGGTAACTACCTGCTCCCCGCATCAAACCAGTGGTACGTGTCTCCAGTCCGGCACGGCCCGTGCCTGCCCCCCGCCCCAAACCAGTGGTGCGCGTATCCAGTCCGGTACGGCCCGTACCTGCTCCCCGCACCAAGCCAGTGGTGCGTGTTCCCAGTCCGGCCCGGCCCGTTCCTGCTCCTCGCACCAGACCTGTGGTGCGTGTTCCCAGTCCGGCCCGGCCCATTCCTGCTCCGCGCACCAGATTTTCGGGAAAAAAATCTGTTACATTATAATCCTGCATATATTTCTTCCCTTTTGTCAAATTCAGAAATGTACGTACCCTTCTCAATCCCATACCTCCCTTCCACCCCAGATGACTCA
>JAGTTL010003914.1:0-11495 GCA_036851935.1 Coregonus suidteri | reverse complement strand
ATTTTGGTCAGAGAGACCAAAATCGAGTTTTTGGGGCAGGAGGGGAATGCGGGCCTATGACCCAAGAACACCATCCCCCCCGTAAAAAACATGGAGGTGGAAACATTAGTTTTTGGGGGTGTTTTCGGGCAAAGGGGACAGGCAATTTCCCCCGTATAAAAGGGGAGATGGACGGGGCCCATTCCCGTCAAATTTTGGGTGAAAACCTTTTAAAAAATGGGCGTGGAGGGTATTCCAGCGAAAAGACCCAAAACACCGGCCAAGGAACAAAGGGGGGCTCAAGAAGAAGCACTTTAAAATGCCGGGAAAGGGGCCTACCAGTCCCCAAGCCCTTAACCCCCAAAAAAAATTGTGGGGGGGGAAAAGGTTCGAGTTGCCAAACGTCAGTGGGAAAAACCTTAATGATTTGGAAAAGGGTCGCAAAGAGGAGTGGAAAAAAAAAAAATCTTTTTTCTCACACTGTATCACCAGGCCATACTGGGCGAGCAAGGGGGCCCTTAAAAAAACCGGACTCAGTTACACCAGCTCTGTCAGGAGGAAGGGGCCAAAAATTCCCCAAAATTATTGTGGGAAAGCTTGGGGAAAGGGCCACCCGAAACCAAATTTGCCCCAAAATTTAAAAAAATTTAAAGGCAATGCTACCAAATCCTAATTGAGTGAAATGCAAACTTCTGCCCCAAGGGGAAAATGTGATGAAAGAAATAAAAGCTGAAATAAATCATTTCTTTACTATTTTTTTGGGACATTTCCATTCTTAAAAAAAAGTGGTGATTAACGACCTAACCGGGGAAATTTGTACTGGGTTTAAAATGTCGGGAAGGGAAAAAACTGATTTAAAAATGATTTGGCTAAGGTGTATGAAAAAATTTCCGATTCAATTTTACACTAAATCACCCCCAACAGGTTGTTAAAACTTTTATATTTTGTGATCCTCTTTCAGGGATTTGCCGGGCCACTCCACCACTGCCTCACCAAGAGGTCCCAAATGGGCCTATCAAGACTGACAAGCAGAGAGGGGGGAAATTTTGCCAAAAAAACTTAAAGGTTTTTTTACCCTTTTTGGATTGTTTTTTTTGGGTTTTTTGGTTTTTTTTTTTGACAAGGGGACAAATTTTTTAAAAAAAGGCAAAATATTTCCTTTGTTCAACAAATTTTTTCCCCAATTTTTTTTGTAAAACTTGTAATTACTTGTTTTTTTAAGTATGCTCCATTTTTTTTTAGGTTTTGGGGAGAATCTAGGGCCTGCATTCTTTATCAATATCTACAAATTATTTAAATTTATCTACCCAATAAAAGTGTGTTTGAAATATTTTTAAAAGAGTTTTTCAAATTTTGCTTTTGAGGAAATTCTGGGGGCTTTTCGGGGTTTAAAAAACAGGCCTCCCTCTCACACATTTAAAACCCAATGTAAATACATTTTTTATTTATTATGCCCCCATTTTTTTTGGGGAAAAACAGTCAAAAGGTTAAAGAAAGTCTTTTTTTAAAGGGGTTTTTCTCAAAAATAAAATGGGGGAAAAAAAGGAAGTCGGCGGGCCCTGAAACCTTTTGGGGAGTGTGTGCAGGTTGTTTACGGGAGCTAAAAAACAGGGAAAAAAAGGGGAGGAGGAGGGGGAAAGATTTACATTTAAAGGGGTTTTATCATTAAAAAACTGACAAATTTATAATAAATACATATTAAAATAATAATAATAAGCGTGCCCAAAATTACTTTATTGTGATTGTTTAGTTTTTTAATAACTAAAACAAGTAGTGCCCAAGGGGGGGGACAAAACCGGTCCAAAACCCAGTAGAGAAAGTCAAATAAGGTCACCAAAATGTCCAATGGCTATAAAATATGGCCCCTTTTTGAACATGAGCAATTCTTAGGGACTGCCCCAACCAATAACATACTGGGAAAAAATGACTATTTGGACTGCCCACCATTGTTATTTTTTCTGTTCCCCAATGGTTTGTTGCTAAGAATAAAAAACATAAAATTTTCCTAATAGCCTAATGTTTGTTTTTTCTGTTAAAGCAAATAGATGGTATAAAAACGATAAGCGGGAAACTTGAATTGGGCATATGGGGAAAAGGGTGTCTTTGGAATTTGTGAAAGTCATAGCTGCCAAAAAAAAAAGGGGAAAGCATATGCAAAAATATTGGCCCACATTTTCCCCTTCCCAAAAGACCATTCCCAAAAAAGGGGCGAGGTGTCACCTGCTTTTATAGAAAGGGGGGGGGCCTTGAGGGGGGAATCCCCCAAAAACATTAAAAGGGGAGTGTATTTATACCGCCCCATTTTTCATTGAAAACTAAATAGGGGGGTGGTTAGGTTAGTGGGGGTTTCCATTTTTAACCCTAGATAGGGGGGTTTAGTAGTTCTTTTGAAAAACCTAGATGGGGGTAGTGGGTTCTTTGAAAACCCAGATAGAGGGGTAGTATTCTTTGGAAACCCCTAAATAGAGGGGTGGGAGTTCATTGTAACCCTGATGGGGGGAGGGTTTTTAAAAAGGGTAGTTCATTGTAACAAAAATAGGGGGGTTTGGTATTTCCCATTGAAAACCTAGAAGGGGGGTTAGTATTTCATTGTAAAATAAAAGGGAGGGTAGTTTTTTATGAAACCCCTTAGATAGGGGGGTTAGAGTTCATTTTTAACCCCTAGATGGGGGGTTTAGTATTTCATTGAAACCCCTAGTTAGGGGTAGTAGTTATTGTAATTAATAGAGGGGTAGTATTTTCTTTGGGAACTAGATAGGGGGGTAGTGTTCTTTGAAACCCTAGATAGAGGGGTAGAGTTCATTGAAACCCCTAGAAGGGGGGTAGTAGTTCATTGTAATAGATAGAGGGGTAGTTCATTGAACCCTTAGAAAAGGGGGGGATTTAGTTAATTGAAACCCCTAGATAGGGGGTGTATTTAATTGTAACCCTAGATAGGGGGTGTAGTTCATTAAATAGATAGGGGGGGTAGTTAATTGAAACCCCTAGGGGGGGGGGAATAAAGGGGGGGTAGTGTTAATTGAAACCCAAGATAGAGGGGTAGTGGGTTCATTGAAACCCTAATAGAGGGGTAGTTAATTGTAACCCTAGATGAGGGGTAGTAGTTCATTTTAACCTAAAATAAGGGGAAAAGTAGTTCAGGTAACTGTAGAGGGGGTTTGTAGTTTTTGAAAACCTAGATAGAGGGGGGTATTTAAATGGAAACCCAGATGAGGGGAAGTAGTTCATTGTAACCCAGATGGGAGGGGTAGTATTTTCATTGAAAACCAATAGGGGGTGTTTCTTTTGAAACCCCTAGATAGAGGGGTATTGGGTTCTTTGTAACCCTAGATAAAAGGGGAAAGTATTTCTTTGTAATAGATAGAGGGGTAGTGGGTTATTGAAAACTAGATAGGGGGGTTTTGTTTCTTTAAAAACCCCTAGATAGGGGGGGTAGATTTCCCATTAAAACCCTAGATAGGGGGGGTAGTATTTCATTGAAACCCTAGAAGGGGGGTGAAAGTTCATTGTAATTTTAGATAGAGGGGTGGGAGTTTTGTAACTAGATAGAGGGGTAGTAGTTAATTGAAAACTAGATAGGGGGGGTGGGTTTTAATTGAACAGATAGAGGGGTAGTTTTCTTTTGTAACCCTAGATAGGGGGGTAGTAGTTCATTGAAACCTAGATAGGGTGTAGTAGTTCTTTGGTAACTAGATAGGGGGGTAGTAGTTCATTGAAACCCCTAGATAGAGGGGGGGTTATTTTCATTGAAAACTAGATAGAGGGGAAAGTAGTTCATTGAAAACCCAAGATGGAGGGGTAGTGGGGTTATTTGAAAACCCTAGATAGGGGGGTAGTATTTCATTGAATAGATAGAGGGGTAGTGGGCATTGTAACAGATAGGGGGGAAATTACCCAAACCCCCTTGCTTCCCCTTTTCTCCCAAAACTCACACGGGGAGATCAGAAAAGGGTAAGGGAAACTTCGTTAAGGAGCCAACCCCGAGCCCAATGGGGATGGGGCCTTTCCCCTAACTCTGTTTTTGTTCAGCGGGTTTAAAAAACGGGGTCCCTTTTTGCAGTGGTGACATGCACCCAGAGGATCAATTTAGGACTTGATGGGGCCCCTTTCCCAACCCCTGCTTCCCATTTTTTCTTTTTTTGGGGGACTGGATCCACACCCCAGCCCTCCTGGGTGTTTAGAGGGGTCACCTTCTCCTTTAGTTCACCTGGGGGGCCCACAAAACCTCTAAACATACGGGTTGTGGTTAAAAAATTATCTTCACACATAATTTTCAGCTTCAATTTATTTTGGTTTTTTTTTTATTTTTTTTTAACCCTACCCACTATTATTAATCATATCAAAAATTTTTTAACCCTATAACTATTTTTTAAATTTCTATAAATTTTAAATTTAAATTTCCATCACCCCCCCTTTTTGAAACATGTTTTGCCCTGTGTAATTTTAAACCCCCTTTCTAAACCTTTCCTTATTTAATTTATTCATCCAATTGCCAGCTTTTCATTTTTGAGTTTATCTTTTGCTTTTTTATTGCCCCTCCCACTTTTTTTGGGGTCTTTTATGGCAGCTAAAAAAAAACTTTAACCATTTCAAAAATAAATTAGTAATCCAAAAAACCCAATTTTTAAATCTTGTAAAAACATTTTGGTTTAGTTCAAATCTGTTTCCCCCAGGCTCCCCGGTTTGACCTGAAGCCCAAATTGGGAACCCCCCTTTTTTTTAAGTCACCTAATTTTTTCTGTCTAGCAAAAAAAATTTAAAAATTTTTTATGTTCATGAAAACCCGGGTTATACCAAAGCCCCCCAAAAAAACTTCAAAACTTTAAAATCACTACCAAGCCTACCCTCTTTACTCTCTACCTTTGGATAAAAAATCCCTGATGTAGTAGCCCCCTTAGAGTTCCAAAAAAATTTACCATGGGCACCATTCCCTTCCCATAGATAAGATCATTAATTTCCCCGGGTATGCAGTACATAAGGGGGTAGGGCAATTTTACAGCACTTTTTAATTTCCCAAAAGCTCAAATTTGTTTTTTTTTTAAGGGTTTTTTGGCGCGCAAATATGGGCAGTTTCCGGGTGGGGTTTAACTTTCGCCCCTCCTGTTTTATAGTGTGCCCTAGGTAAATGACCTCGCCTAAAAAGTGAAGTTTTTTTTGTCACTTGGTCCCTTTTTCTGCCGGGAAGGTTAACAAGGTTGATCCCTTTAAACCCCCCTGAGGGGTTTACCCAATGGGAATATCATTACATAAACAAAAATTTTGCGTCCTTCCCTATTTTTAAATTTTCCCAAAATTTCTTAGTTATAGCCGGGTTAAGATTGAAAAGGATTTCCGATTAGCCTTGAGGAAAACCCAGCCAAAGTCCATTCCTTCCTAAAAAGAAAACCCAAAAAACCACCCCGGGACTACCCGGATGAATTTGGGGTACTAAAAAAAGAATTAGAAAAAATCATCCCCTGTAAAAATGGGAGTTCTCGGGTTTCAATGGTTCAGCATTGTATGTGGATTTTGGTAAAAATAAAAACTTGGGAAATATTTTTTTAAAAAAACTGTAAGTCCTTTGGCCCATCCTCCAGTCGGCGCTGGGTTTCCCTCCTTTTAACGGGAAAATTTTGGGAGAGTTGCATTGTCCCTCATCCCCCGGGGAATTATCACCCCCCCCTTTAAGTTAAATGCTCAAATGTAGGTTTTTACCTTTTTATTGCTTCGGGTTTTTCATAGATTGTTTTTGGGTAGGGGTCTATTATGAATGGGGAAACATTTGTCCCTGTAGCTACCCCTTTAAATTTGTCCTACTCTGTTGTCCTTGTGACCCTAATTTGAACGGAATTGCTGCTAAAATCCGCCTCCTGTTCCCGAGTTTAAAAAAATCTTCTTCCGTCATCCTTTTAAAAAAAATCTCCAGATGGAAATGGGCTGGGTTTTTTCTCTTTTAATTTAACTTTCTTCTATATTCCCAAATGGGAAGTGGCCATCTTTTCCCCCTTTTGTTTTATTTTTTGCAGGGCCCGAAAGTTTTCCCCCCCCCTTTTTTAATTTACCTAGTTTATAAACCCCTTCCCCTTTAATGTTCTTTCACTAGGGCAAAAAATGGGGGCTCCACCTTTCTGGTACAGCCTCTTTTTTGGGTGGGAAACCCCCTTTTTTAACCCCAAATTTTAAAAAAAACAATTTACAAATAGCCAGGCCCTTTACTCAATTTTAATTTTGCTCACTTTTTTGACCTAAAAACTCCTAAAATGAGATGAGCTAATCTCATTCTCCCAGTTATTTAAACTAAAGATTTGGGAGTTAAAACAAAAAAAAATGACAAATTCCCAGTTAACCCACAAAATTTTTTGTATCATTAATTCCCATATCTAATCCATTAAACCACTCAAAATTTCCTTTGAGTATACAATGATTTTTTAATTGATTACCCGCACGGTTTCGGCCCAGGCTGCCTCTTTCCCCTTTTTGGGAGGGTTTGGCGTTCGTTTTGTCTCGGAATTTAGCTGCCAAAAGTTGAGTTTCCCTGTTCGTTTGCCCTTTTTCTGTTTGTTTCACACCTGTTTTTTGTTTTTTGGGGGTTTAAATTTGTGTTTTTAAAATTTTTTCGGGGTTTTTTTTGTCTAGGGTTGTGGTAAAATTTATTTTGAAATCGTGTGTTTTGCTCGGTTGAGCTTTTCTCCACTGCGCTTTAGATTTTCGCCCCCTGTTTGTGCGTGTTTTAAATTTTGCCTTCGGGGCGTATTTTTGCTTCGGGCCCGTTGTTCCTTTTTTCCCGGGGTTTTTGGGTTTAATACAAGTCTTTGGGTTATCGTTTTTGAGTTTTTGCGTTTGGGGTTCCACCACTACCCCCTACAAAAAACCCCCCTGAAAGAATTAAACACCTACCCTGGAATCAGAGGGGCCGAAGCAAAGGGGGGGGGGGGGGGGGGGGGGGGGGGGGGGGGGGCAGCGAGAATGGGGGCCCCGGTTCGGGAAAAACAGGACCCAAAACCTGCAGAGGGGGGCCCCCCCCTGCAAAAGGGGGTGATCACCCCTCCGAGGCCCGGGGGACGCCCCAGAATCCCTCCCTGCCAGCACCATCGGCCCGTCCCCCCAAACCAGCGCCCGGGAAACCCCGAGGAGTCCGACTCTCTCCCCGAGGGGGGCCCCGACGGAAAAAAACCGGGGGGGGGTTTGTCAGGGATTTTCCCCCCAGGGGGGCTTCCCCGGCCACCGGGGCCCCCCGGGCCCCCTTTGGGGAAAGAGAGCGTGTTTGCCCCCCGGGTCTCCCTGGGCCGGGAAAAGGGGGTTGGGGAAAGGGCCAACGCGGAAGGGGGGGGGGGGAAGAAACGACCCGCACAATAATACGACGAGTTCTCCCGCCCCCTTAGGGGGGGTTTTTTTGACCATCCCCGGCGGGAAAGGGGGGGAGCGTCTGGTCTTTCCCCGGAAGGGGGGGGGAGGGAGTGCCCAGGGAAAACGCGCTCCCAATTTCCCTTAAATCTAGCGGCAAGATGGGGTGGAAAGATCGGGCCCTCGTCGACTATTTCAGATGTGCCCTAGAGGGGGGGCGGGCCGTGGGAGTTTGGGTTGTAGGGACACCAGCCCCTCTTTCGACCAGGCCCCGGCGACAAAGTCCATCAGGTGCGACAACCTTTCTGGCTACCCCCGGACGGCCCCCGCGGAGGGTCCGTCCCTTTTACCCCCCCCCGCGCCTCCCAGCCCTGTCCCCCTGGGGGCTCGGGGGCGTGGCGCCGGGGGAGAGGAGGGGGTCGGCAGGCCCAGGGGGGCCCCTCCACTGCACCAACGGGGGTGGGGAGGAAACAACCCCGGTAGGGGCTGGGGAAGGGGCCCCCAGGGGAGATTTACGAAAAGGTTCCCCACTGGGGGTTCCCCCCAGGTGGTAGGCGCCCCACTCAAACCCCGAGCTCATTGGCCCATTTTTATGCCTGTGCGTTTTCCCCAGGTTTGCACCTATTCCCCGCATAAAGGCGCTGGAGATTAGGCGCGGCTGGGAAAATTTTTTTGATAAGAAGTTTTGTTTAAACCCTTAGGGATTCCCCTTATTCCGTTGATGTTTCCCTTTTCCCCTTTAGGCCCCCAGATAGCCGGTTTCCCTTTGGGCGGGCTTAATCAGGGAGGGGCACGGCGCCCCTTGGATGTTGCGAAGGGGGGGTCAAACAGGGATGATTTTAGCTGTTCCTGATTGAAATCTCCTGCGTTTTCCCGGGGGTGCTGGGCATTGCCCCGGGTTGGGGTACCATAACCCAGCTTTGGGCAGGGGAGGGCCTTTATGGAGTGGCCCGCTCAGTGTGTGGGTAGAGTTTGGGCGTTTCCGGGAGGGGGACCTCCCGGTGGAGAGTCCAAACCCGGTTGGGCCCCCATTCCCGGGTTTCCCCCCGAGTATGGGGGTTTGGGTTTTTGGTTTTGTAAGGCGAGGGCGACGCGGTTGCCCCCCATAGGGAGGGAGATTTTGGGATAGACCTCCAGGCAAAGGGGCTTTGGGGGTCCCACCCCGGGCCCCCCTGGACCCGCTTCCCCCCAAAGGAAAGGGGAAGAAAATATGGAGATTTAATAGAAGAAATCTTGAGACAAGGATACATACGGCCTTTCCCCTTTTCCCCCGCGTCCTCCCCAGTTTCTTTTTTTTGAAGAAAAAGGGTGGTTTGGTTTTCGCCCGTGCACATTTTCGTGGGCTCCCAAACAGATTACGGTGAAGTACAAATTATCCACTCCCGCCCGGGGTTTCGACCAGAATGAGTCGTTTCATGGGGGCGTTTTTTCACGAAATTAGATTCAGGAAACGCGTAAAAATTGGTGCGCATCAAAGGGGGGGTGATGAAGGAAGACAGCCTTAGTAAACCCCCCCGGGCCATTTCGGGAAAATATCTCCCTGCCATACGGGGTTTATGAAAGGGTCCGTCAGTTTTTAATAAATTTGGGATGAGATTTTTCAGGGACATGCAGGGGGGAGGGGGGGGGGTTTGTTTTCCCTTGATACATTTTTCGTGTAAACCCCCTAAACCGTGTCGAGAAAGTGGCCCCGGGCGTTTTGAGTGTTGCGGAGGTGGGGAGCACGACCGGGATGTGAAGGCAGAGAAGTGTATGTTTTTTAAAGGGGGCGGCCCTTTTGGGTTTTCAGTTTTCTGCGTCGGGGGGAAGATGGGGGTAGACGGGTGTGGCCGGGGGGTAAATTTGGGAAAAAACCCAAACCCCCTGTGAAGAGGTTTCAGGGAGTTTTTTGGGGTTTCAAATTTCTAAGGAGGTTTACCCGGGGGTTTTGGAAGGGGCAAACTCCATCCGTCTCTTTTGAAGGGGGGTCGGTGCGTCTGGCCCGTGGTCCCGGGGAGGCGGACAGGGCGTTTGGGAGGGAAAGGGCCCCCGTTTACCTCGGCCCGGTGCTGGCGCATCCCGGGTCCCCCTTTGCCGTTTCCCGGTAGAGGTGGGGCGCGTTTAGAGGCCGGTTTAGGAAACCGTGCTTTCAAAAAACGGTTGGGGGGCGCCAAACCCAAACCCGCCCCCGTGGGGTTTTTAAATTTAAGAAGCTCCCGTCCGGCGGAGCGGAACTATGACGGGGGACAGGGAGCTGTAGCCGTGGGACAGGCTCTAAAGGTGTGGAGGGACGGCTTGAGGGGGGCCCAAAACCCCTTTTCCCCATTTTTCGGACCACCGAACCGGGAAAATCCGGGGGGGGGAGGGGGCTGAACCCTGCCCCGGCCCAAAATGGAGTATGTTCTTGACCAGGGTTTACTTTTAAAACACGTACATCCCGGGGCACAGAATGGCCCCAAGGGAGATTTCGCTTCTCGGCGGTATTGGGCACGGAAGGGGAGGGGCCTGGAGCCCATCCCATATGCCTGAGTCGTGTCTGGGGGCACCCGGGAGTGTGGGGAGGCGATACGAACTCGACGGGCGTTACGCACCCACCCTAGTCCCCACAGTGCCCGGAGGGGCGCCTCCAGAGTCTGGAGAGCGTTTATGGAGCGGTTGGGGGTCTCTGTGAGCCTCACCTCGGGGTACCACCCGGAGAGTAATGGGTAGGTGGAACGCGTAAACCAGGATGTGGGTAGGTTTCTCAGAACATACTGCCAGGACCGGCCGGAGGAGTGGTCAAGGTACGTTCCCTGGGCCGAGATGGCCCAGAATTCCCTACGCCATTCCTCCACTAACCTAACTCCATTTCAATGTGTGTTGGGTTACCAGCCGGTTCTGGCACCCTGGCAGCAGAGCCAGATCGAGGCTCCTGCGGTGGATGAGTGGGCGCGGCGCTCGGGAGGAGACGTGGAACGCTGCACACGTCCACCTGCAGCGGGCCCTCCGACGTCAGAAGGCGAGCGCTGATCTCCACCGCAGTGAGGGACCGGTGTACGCACCTGGTGATCGAGTCTGGCTCTCTACCAGAAACCTGCCCCTCCGCCTGCCCTGTCGGAAACTGGGTCGGCGGTTTGTAGGGCCATTTAAAGTCCTGAGAAGGTTGAACGAGGTATGTTATAGATTACAGCTACCTGTGGAGTATAAGTGTATTAACCCCTCGTTCCATGTGTCCCTTCTCAGGCCGGGTGGTAGCGGGCCCACTCCAAGAAAATGAGATCTTGGAGACTCCTCCGCCCCCCGTTGGACATCGAGGGGGCACGGCGTACTCCGTGAGGTCCATCTTGGATTCGAGACGTCGGATGGGGGGTCTCCAGTATCTAGTGGAGTGGGAGGGGTACGGTCCGGAGGAGCGGTGCTGGGTGCCGAGGAGAGACATTTTGGACCCGTCGCTCCTGACGGAATTCCATCGGGGGCATCCGACGCGCCCTGCTCCGCGTCCTCCTGGTCGTCCCCGAGGCCGGAGTCGGCGCACGTCTGGAGCCGCGCGTCAAGGGGGGGGTACTGTCACGGTTTCGGCCGAGGCTGCCTCTCTCCCTTGTTCGGGCAGGCTTCGGCGTTCGTCGTCTCCGGAATTCTAGCTTATTTGAGTTTTTAGCCAATACAATCACGGTTACATCAAATGTTCCCTCATTTAATGGTATTTTCTTCCTAATATAACTTCCCTAAATAAGATTAAATCCCCTGCCTTCCTCTACTATCCTTATATCATTACTGGATCAATGATAATAACTGTAATAACTATCAATAATACTTTTTTCTGATAATGTTATAATTGTAGCCTATTCCATCACTTTAATTTAAAATATAAGTTTATGTAACAAATCCATAACCCACTACAGGCTGGCGCTATTCCCCAGCACAACAGCCAATGCATACTTTCATCCTAACCAAAATAAATTATCGTTTTAAAATCGTCCAATTATTCTGTATTTTCCCGCTAACCCATTTCAGTTCGCTATTCAATTTATTTAACTGTTCTCTCTGATTATAACCTAATTAATAAAACAAATACTTGCTATCGTTTATCAGCATACGCTTAATGACATTCCTACCATCTGAACTATACTGTCTCTCACCCTCCCCTTGCTCCTTCGGGGAGAGCGCATGGTAACCTTATAACATATTTTCATAGACTTTTCTAGAATACTTCTATTTAAGCTATCTAATTCAAC
>JAGTTL010003911.1:0-11765 GCA_036851935.1 Coregonus suidteri | reverse complement strand
GGAATGTGATATTAGGAGTCATAAGAGATAACTTCTAATCATATCATTTGCACAGGAACTAGCCACGCCCCAAGTGCCATCAGAGATTGTGTCAGCAAGTAGGAACGCCCCTTTTACCAAGAGGGCATAAAGGCCTGAAAGACAAATTAACATTAGACAGGAAGCGTGGAGATGTGGCTACATGGCTTAAAATTGTTAGACCATAAAGACCAGAAAACATGAGAGTGGCGACTGCACCTTTAGAATGGTTAGAACTTTGAATGAGAAAGACCAGCCGACGTGAACCGCGAGCTCACGTTACAAATGGTTGAACCTCTACAGACCAGCCGACGTGCAGTGGGAGCTGAACGTTACAAATGGTTGACACTCTAAGACCAGGAAACGTGAGACTGTAGTCCATACGTTTGAAATGGTGAAACTCTGAAACTCTTGTCGTATCGAGTAAATGCTGGCAATTATTGCTGATGAACAAAGGAGTCCGCTCATACTGAACCTGGATCATAATATTTATTCATATCACAAGCTTTCAGCATGAGTTACAGACTTGCAGGGTCTGGAGAGCAGTGTCCTCGAATTCTAATGGCTGCTCTGACTTCTACTTCGTCCTGCATATACTTATAAACAATGCAAACAGATGGGTTGCTCCCTCTTCTGGCCAATCACCAGTCTCCCCTGGGGCGTCACCCCACAACTGGCTACTTTTGACCTAACATAAACAACATTCCATTTCTTCATGAAAAACATTTAACAAAGACATAATCCTAATACACTACATTTCCCCCTTCGAGACTAACTAAAAGTCTCGAAAACAAACAAAATAGGATTATGACCAGTAACAATTTATCTTATTGAGTATCTTTAACATTAAACCAAAAACATTCTCCTCTAGAGTGTAAATACCTTTCTATGAAATATGAATAAATGTTTATGAAGTGTGAATACATTACTATGAAATATGAACAAATCTTTATGGAGTGTGAGAGCGAAAAACTGTCCGGCAACCTTCGTTCCAAATCCATCCATCAATCAAGACAGTAAATTCTCTCACGGTCCCTCTGCCCAGGCAACCACCTAGGTACTCCCGATAAACTCATAAATCCCTATCAATGCATTTGAAACTATGATGCAATTAAATACACATGTAAGCCCCTGCAAACAAAACACTATCCAAAAAATGTCCACTCTAAGGCTGGTCAACCCATTGGACCCCTACAGTGGACCTCTCCCTGCCTAGACTCTCCCTGTCCCTAAGCATCAACGAAATAAACAAAAAACATCTAAGATCCCCACATGTATTCAATAACATCAAATATCATTCTACAAAAATTAATACCTAAGACTATGACCCAAATTATGTATTACACATGCAAATATGTCTATATTTCATTGCAGACACTGGAATGTAGTCCACTACACTTCATCTCCTCCGTAGTCTCCTCTTCCAATGTATTGTTGATGATGGAACGGAATCTTTCCACACCCTCCTTGTTTCATCTCCTCCAGTCATGTCCTTTCATATTGTCCTTGTTTGAGTATTTCAATCTCCACATATTCCCCCAAATGCTTCTGGAAGAAAAGAAAAGACCAAACAGTATCTTTGCAAAACAAACTAACACTTTCAAATTAAACATCAATATCAAAACTAATCAACTAGAATATAAAAATTATATATAAATGATTTATGAATCAATATAAATGATAGAATAATGAACTAGGATAATTATTCATTCATACAACTCCCCCCTTTGATTCATAAAATCATACTAAAATCACCCTAATATTGATTTTTTTTTACAAATTATCAAATGATCAAAAGGATCTTTATCCATTAATACTCCATCCAGACCCCCTTGGTCCATCTTCATCCAGATCAGGAACAGTCAACAACGGCATCTTGATGGGTGTCTCCAGGCATCACTCTCCAACCTATCTCAAATATCATAGCTTTCTCAAAGGTCAGTAACAAATTACAACCCTCACACACAGTGCCAACAAAACTGCCTATTAAAATGTAATCCATCACTGCCTCCTACTGGCCTACCTGATCTTGCAACCAAGTCTTCGCTGACCATCCAGCTCCCTTCAGATCTACCAAATGCATCCCTTATATTCTTCATGCATATATAACCCTAGTGATAATATCTTAACTATCTGGACTCAAAGTATAACTAATATTATCAATATATGATCTTCCCCAAATATTACACCATACCATGGAAAACGTCCCCCCTTCTCCCTTACGATTTATCCTTCAATGATAGGCTTGAAGACTATGACATGTCGCCATGTCTCTTTTCACCCTATTTTCAACCCTAGATTTATCTGTTGTCCGGTGGGGACCCCTCTTTTAATGGTATGAAACCTCATATGGAAGCTTCAACGTTGACATGTAACAACATCTTATCCATCCATAGGGTAAGAATATATATGCTTTATCACCACAAACCCTCAAATATATCTCTAAAATTCCAATAGTCACATTGGCAGCAAAAGCTAATCTTTTAAAACCTCAAAGTCCTGCTCTTCTTACTAATGGAACATAAAAAGTTAACATATTTCTCATTACTACCCTTAAGGTCATGCATACCCAAAGTTATCATATAATCATCACAATCTGATATTCCCATAACATAACACCTTACCTATCATATGTTTTATTAGAACAAAAACAACTTTTAGCCCTCAAGGGGGTTTCACCTCCAAATGCTGTCAGGGTTCGCTGTTACCGATTTTTTTCTTCCCATTTAACGAAATTCCCATAGGGTAATTCATTTTAACCAAGAACACCTAAACCTAGGCTTTAAACAAATGTGTTTTGAACAACGACATTATTTATCTGTTTACTGATCATTGTTGCTGATACAACAGTCATGACAAAGCATAAGATTGACACATACTTGATAGAGATCGAACCCACGTCTCTGGTGCTGGAATTCTCAACAGACTGGGACCTCAAAGATCCTCACTGATATTACAGAATGAGCTGCTGGAACCAAAGATTTCCTACCTGCCCATCTATCTCTAAATTTCAATTTCACAACAGAAGGAATCAAAACCCTCCATTTAGTTTCTCATTTCCCTAACGAGCTTGGTACGGTCAGATACCTCTCTTTGGTCGGTCATTGAAAAGCAAAGACCTCATTCCGATACCTCCATGATAGTATCATTCAATATATAAGATGAATCTATATTGACTACTCTATCCGTATCATAAACCCTTGAGTCTCCTCTTGCTACCATCCTTTAATTTTCAGAAAAGGTTGTTGCCGGTGTCATGTGGTTTGTCATAACTTCCTACATTTGCTCATTGCCATCATATCATTTAATCCCTTACAAACGTTCCAAAGTTACCATTAAAGATGTTGATTTAGTTTGATGACTAAACACTCTTACACTACTTCCTAGCGGGAAATGTACCGATATCCTCTCTGTGTATAATCTACTGTTTGGAGTGACTAAGGTAATCTACTCCCTACCTGAACTCCTATTGGTGACTGTGGAAAGCTTAAACAGATTTCACATCTTCCATGCTTTAAAGCGTGCACTTTAACGAAAATTTACATAGCCTTTTAAACCAATATATTCTTAACCAGAACAATATTTTAAAAATGCTTGCACGAGATAAATACACATAGATTCTCACTGATCTTTCTCAGTAATCATTACGCAAAATAAAAGAACAATCACTCATAACACCCCGTCCACATCATTATCGTTGTACACAAATATACTCTCCTCTGAACTAGGTGCAACAGCTTCTACTTCTGGTCCTGATAACAATAATTCTTCTCCATAATTATCTCGCCCATGTGTGGAGGAACGTCCCCATCCTAAACCCCTAATAAACAGTCCTTTTCCTCTAAAATTGGTGCTGGAGCTATTTCTTTCCCTTATATCACATGCGATATATTTATGGCTTTAATAAACCTATCAATGTTGAAAGAGTTAATTGCTTCTCACTGTTGTTTTTAATAGACTGACTGTTTAATGTCCTTATTGGTTACTTCATCTAGTTTCCCAAAGCTTTGAACTCTTTTACTTGACTTCCATCTATTAACACTAGTGTCAAATGACGTAAGTAACTTATATTCACTCTCTCTTCCTACTCCTACTCAAAAAACCCTCATTTTCCCAAATTTTTTTAATTAAAAAAAATACCCCCTTAAATTACCTTTGTTTCCCCCTGTTTTGGGGAATTGAAAAATTTAAGATTAAATTTCACCCTAAATTTTTCTCTCTCTCTATCCCAACTTTGAAATTGCTTACTGTTTTAAGATTTCCTTCAACCTTAGTTCCCCAAATTTTTATTTAATTCTAATCTTTTCCCTCCAAAACCTTTTAAAAACCCTTTTTCCAAACGGGTTTATTCACAAAATTCCCTTTTACCCCCAAAATTTTTAGGATTGGAGGGGGAAGCCCCCCTGCTTTGACTTCTTTACACACAGACTTGGAAAACCCCCTAAACACCTTTTCCCTAGCCTGAAATCCTCTTGGTGTAAGAGAAACCCAAAGAAAAAACACAAAAACCCCTTTTAAACCTTTTTTTTTTCAACGATTGCCCAAATTTGGGCAGTCTAATAGATTATCACCTTCCTTAAAATTATTTTTTTAAGCCAAATTGTTTTCCCAAAAAAACCCATTTTTTTAAATCTTCAAACCAGACGGGCCGTCCTTAGTTTCATTTTGAAACCGGTTAAATTTACAAAAAGGCATCTTTTTCCCAAACAATGCAAAAAGGTATATGTTCTAAATTATTTTTTTTCCTATTTTAATTTTCTTTTTTGATTTTATAGCGAGCTAAATTTGGGTTTTCCAAAAAGGGAAGTAATTGGGCGTTTTACTCCCTAAAATCCCTACCAATTATTTTAAATTTTTACTTTATTTAATGTTTTTAACCTCTTTACCTGAACGCAATAAGTTTTTCCACTTTTTACCTTTATTTCTCAAGCCCTTTTTTTCACTTAAATTTGTTAGATATTTTCTTTTTCTCAAATTTCGGGGCTATCGGGCTGACACCCCCCCCAGGTAAATTCTTCACTTGCCCCTTTTTATTTTTCCTTGAAATGTCCTCGTTTTTTCCTCCTGACTTTTTTGAAATCACGGGAAAAGGCCCCAACCTGTCCAAATTTTAACAGCCCTTTCTAAAAATTTTGGGAATTTGTAGTGAAATTTTTTCCTCCCCCTTTTCCCGGGGGGGCCTTCCGTCCCTTTTTCCTCCCCAAATTCTGTGTCTTTCCAAAAAAACGGGCTGGGGATAGGGAAAACACCGGGTTTCCCCCCCTTGGGGTTTTTCGGGTTACAAATTGGGGGTTTTTGGGGCCCCTTTTTTCCGTTGAAGCTGAAACAGTGATTGTTGATTTGGGGTTCCCCTGTTCTTCAAAACCCAAAGGGGCTTCTTTTCTCCACCATTTTTTATGTGAGTTTTCTGAGAGTTTTTTTGGATCCTTTTCTTTCTTCCCTGTTGAAATTTTCAGGTTTTTTTCAAAAGGCTTATTTTTCTAATTTCGGGTCCTCAAAATATCATCTTCCCCCATCTTCTTATTTTGGGGTTTTTTTTCCTTGCCCTCAATTTTTTTTCTTCTCCTCCAATTTTGGGATTATTTTTCAGCTTTTTTTCCCCCTTTTTGTATTTTTCTCTTCTTGAGTTTTTTCTTTTCAGGTGGTGTTATTTTCTTCAAAACTTTTTCGCTTATCCAGGCAGGGAATAACCGGGTCTTTTATCCCCTTCATTTTTCTGTGCCAATCATTTTTGAATAAAATCCTCTTGAACATAAAGCCCTTTAACCCTCTAAGTCTTCATTTTCCCCAAAACCTCATTTTCCTTATTTTTCCAACCCTCGGGGGGGGTTTTTTACTTCGGGATTTTTGGTTTCATCTTTATTTTTTGGGGTTTTTTGCCTTTGTTATCTACTATTTTCGTTCATCTTAACTCTGAGGCATAATCACCCCTGCGGATGATAAATTGGAAGCTGAGGTAAAAACATCCCTAACTAAAAATTTCCCTTCTCAATAAGGGGGGGGGGTTTGTTTTGTTTGAATTCCGTATGTGAGAAAGGGGGACTAATTTTTCTGCCGATTTTTTTTCTGTCCCATTCTCTATCCCTTTTTGTTTTTTTTCCGGGCGGAAATTTTTTTATCAGTTTTTTTTTAGAATAAAGGGAAAACTTTTGTTTATTTCCCCGGAAAACCTAACACTACTTTATTTAAAGGATTACTATTTGGGTCCCATATCCCCGGTTTTGTACTGACTTTCATAGCCCTTGATTTTTTTTTTCCCCATTGTAACAACCCTTTATTCCTTTTATTTTTGAATTTTTTTATTTTTGACTATATAGCCTATGGCTTCCACCCCTTTTTAAATTTTTAAAAATAAACCTAAAACAACAAAAAAAAAAAACCCAAACAAACCCAAAAATCAATCAACCAAAATATGAATATGAAAAAATTTAAATTTAATTTTTTTTTTTTAAAAAAACCCTTTCTCTTTAAAAAAAAAAACAATTAAAAAACAAATTTAAAAAATTTTGAAAAATTAAAAACCAAATTTTTTTTTTTTATATCCTATCTTTACCCAAATTTTTTTAATTATGGCTTTTCTTACCCCAAAACCCCTCCAAAAGAAGTATAACTTCAGATAAAAATCCCAAAAACAAAACCTTTTTAAACCTTAAAACACTTTCAATTCCCCTAAAACCCCCCTTTCCTAAAAAGCACCTAATTATCTTAATTTTTCAGAATAAAGTCAGTCCTTGATTCCCCAAAAAAAAATTCCCAAACAAACCCAAGTGGGTGCCAGGGGACTCTAAAAGCAATTTTTTAAAGAATCAGTATTTGCCCAAACCATGTGAAAATTTTCATAACATCAAATACCTGTAGGGGAAGATTTTGTAACCAGACCAAATACCAAACCCTTTTTGATTTTATCCCCTGTCGCGTCCCCGTGACGGGGAATGTTTTACGTCAGCACCCCCTCTCTTTCTCTCTCCCTTTTTTCCTCTTTATATGAAAAAAAGAACAGGACACAGGAAAAGTTTTAGTATTAATTTCAATACTTTAGTTATTTTAACCCTATTTAATATTTTCCCCCATTTCCCTTCGCGCTAAGGGCCTTAAATCAGGACCCAAAATAGGGTCGCTCAAAAATTTTTATTTTTTTTTAATCCGTTTATTAATTTTAAAATTTTTAAAATAATCCGGGTTAAAAATTAAACTAATTTATAAATTTTAATACATTCAACAAATAGTTTCATTTTTTAAACAAAAGCGTTTTTTTAAAATAAAAAGACTAATTCCATTTTTTTTTCTTTTCCTCTTTGTTCCCCGGGCGGGGTTTTTTCTTTTCTCCCCCTGCCCCGCCCTTAGTAAAAAACCCCAGCATGCGGGGAAAATTCAAAAAAATTTTTTCACCGTGGAAGGGGGTTTACAGTCCCGCGTACCCGTTTTCCCCCCATAGGCCCCCAAAAATTTTAAAAGGGGCTCAAAAAAACATAGAACCTGAATTACCCCCACACAAAAAAAAAAAACCCAAAAATAATTTAAGAGGGTTTTTCCATCCAAGGGGAAACCCCTAAGGAACACCGTTACGTAGCACGCAACACAATTAGCATTTTAAACCTTAGCATTAGCCTTTAAAGTACAATGGGCCTGAACCCCGCATTTGCCTTAGATTAGCATTTGCCTTTTAAATAATGTGGGCCCACCCCACACAAAAAGCATCCCGCATGCCCTTTACTTTTTCCCTTTTTTTCCTAATTTTGCTACGTGGTTTTAAAACAATTCCTACCGGAATTTCAAAACCCGCCCTTTTCCCCCCCTTCGGGCCCCTGGGGCCCCAAAACCCCCCACCCCAGATAAATTTATCCCCATTTTTGTTAAACCCCCGACTGCCCATTTTAATTCGGCCCCCGGTTTTCCCATTTCCCCCAATGGGCCCCCTTTTCCCCCGGGGCTTCCCCCGGTCCCGGGCTCCATATTTTAATCCAAAAACTTCCCTTAATTTAAAACCCCCCCCCATTTTCTGCCGGGAATCCCTTACCACGATTTGCTCCCAAAATTTTCCCAAACCACTCCCTTCCCCCCTTTGGCCCCCCCTCCAAGCAAAACCCCCCTTTGATAAAAAAGAAAAGCCAAAAACCCGCCCCCAGCCCAAAAAACGCCCAAACCCCGGAAGGGGGAATTTTCGATTAAAGAGGACGGCGGGAAATTCCCCCGGTTTCCCCCTAAATAGATCCAAAATTCAACCCTCCAAAAACTTGGAGTCCCCCCTTTTTTTCCCCCCCCCTTTGGAACCTTCCAAGGAACCCCAAGTTCCCCCCTTCCCACGAATTCCCCCAAAAAGATTTGCAACCAGCCCCCCGTTTTGGGGGCCATTTGCGTTCCCAGTAAAAAGCTGGCAAAATTAAATTTCTGATGAACAAAGGGGTCCCCTCATATGAAACCCGGTTTATAAAATTTATTCATATCCCAAACTTTCACATAGTTTTTCAAAATTTTCAGGGTCTGGAGGGAAACAGTTCCTCGAATTTTAAAAAGGGTGCCTGACCTTTAACTTCGTCCCCGCATATATTATAAACAAAGGGAAAAGATGGGTTTTTTTCCCTTTTTCTGGCCAATCACCAGTCTCCCCTGGGGGGTCACCCCCCAACTGGGTTTCTTTTTTAAACCCAACAAAACAACATTTTCCCTTTTTTTCATGAAAAAAATTTAACAAAAACATAATCCTAATACACCACTCTCCAAACCTACACGAGAAGAAGACCAAAGCCCTAACCCCTTTTCATACAGTCTGCCCGCTGTACATGTAAATTTGTTTTTAGAACATTCACTAAAACCCGAGTTGGGGAAAGGGGCAATTTTCCCCCAGACAAAACCCTAGGTACTTTTGAATTTTTCATTCTAACGAACACTCCATTTAAAGACAAAACCCAGGGCTCACCGAAGGGGGTTTGACACTCAAACCCTTTTTGAGGAAAATGGTTTAAAAAAGAGACAACGATCAAGGGGCAGCCCCGCGGTAAATAAAGCATTGCATTTCTTTTGTTTATGAGCGGTGTTTTCCCAAAAGTAACAAAGTTAAATTAATCTCTGGGTTTGTTTCTCCCTTCATCTCTTTTCCCATTGAAACCCTCCCCTTTTGGGTAACCTATACCTTGTGTTTGTGTTTACGTATTATGGGGGTTTTTATTTAGTTTGTTTTGTAAATTTTTAAAAAATTAAGCCAATTTGGGGTATTGAAATTCATCAATAAGGTTAAAGGGTTTTTTGCGGTTCAAGGGTTAAAGCCCACGTTTCCCGAAAAGAGGAAATGATGAGGGGAAATGGGTTTAAAAAGTGATGTTATAAATTTTAAAATATATTAAGGTTTTAAATCGGGGGTTTTGGAAAGTCGTTTTTAAAAACTTCTTCCGTGGTGCCCCAAAATTTCCTTTAAAAGTTTAATTTTTAATGATTAATTTAAACGAATGAAAAATTAAACATAGTTTGTTGTTTTGATAAATAACAGTCCACATTAAGCAGGGGCACGTCAGGGGACAGCATGAAACCAGGTTTGGGTTGGGCACATGAATGAAGCAAACGTTAATGATGAAATTTAATTTTGAATTTATAAGTAAGCTAAATCATGCAAATATTAAATTGTTTGCAAATATTAAGGGGAAATAACGGGACTGCCCGGGAGGCCCCCTGACAGACTTCAATAGGTGCTCAAAATTTGGGGGGAAAACCCCCCCAGTTAACTGTTAATAAAAAATTATCATTTAAAATTGACTTCGAGTGTCCCATGTGTAGAATTTCCAAGACAAAGCCCTTTGCCAAATTTAATTTTCATTTTCCCAAAAACACGCTAAAAAACCCGTTTGTTCCCAAAAGCCGGGGGGATGAAATCAAAAATCCTAGGGAACCCCCCAAAAATCTTTTTCTGGTTTTCCAAAAATTTACCCTCACTTTCCTGTCTTCGTTTCCGGGTGTCCATCCGCAGCAAAAAAGAAAAACTTCCCTTTCCCTTAAAGCGGTCTACCCGACTTTTACGCAAACAGGGCCCACGGAGCGTTTCAGGGGTTTTGGGGTTTTCAAAAGTCGTTTTTTATCACCCAAAAGGGGGCTCCGTCAATCGGCGCATTTTTTTTTCCCACCGGGAAAATTTAGACCCAAACTTTTCCCTTCCTTTCGAAGTTGGGTGGGGAGTATTGAGTGATTTTTTTCAACCCTCTGTCCCGCCCCCTGGGTCTACATCCCATATTTTTCCCCGGTTTTCCCCTTTAAAAAAGAAAAAGTGGGGTTTTTGCCCACTTTTGCTTTTTCCCACTTTCAGGTTCCTTTTTTGTGCTTTTATTTTTGAGATTTTTAAACCAATTATGTCTGTCAGTTTTTGGGCCGACATAATTCTTAACTAATTTGGGTTTAAATTTGAAAAAATGTATGTTTTTTTTTTTGTGTATCATAATATTAATCAAACAAGTACATACAAAAAAAACAGATATTAAAAACTATTCAAAAAAAATTTCCCCCGCAGTAGAGCATGCAGGGGAAAAAGTGATAACATTAAAAGTTTTTTAAAGTAATTTTGAGGGAAAAGGGGTGCCAGTAAGGTTTCTGTAAAACGAAACGGTTTTTTGGATCAATGCCGAAATGTAATCCATTTCCCGGGGGACCCCTTACTGGTACCTGTAAAACTAATTGTAAGGGGAGAAATTTTAGTTTTTTGGAAATTTTGGGCTAATTAGGGGAAAATTGACTAATTTTTTTTTTTTCCCCAAAAGGGGGCCCGCGTTTTACATGTAGCTCCTATTTTTGGTGTGTTGGTTTACTTTTAACAAGTTATTTATTTGTATTTATGTGCCGTTCTAAATTTTATATTTTTTTTTTAATTTAAAAAAAGCATTTTCCACAAAGAAAGCAATGGTTTTAAAACTAACAAAACAGGGGACCATTTTAACAAACTAAAATAAATTTCATGTTTTATAATTAATTAGCAAAAACGTTTTTCTCTTTTTGCTTTCCGAGGATGAGCTGTGATTTGTTACCCGGGGTGCTTTTTTTGTGGCATTCTTTTTGGGGGGTAAGTGAATCTCCCACTGTTGGTTTTTTTCATCTTTTTTTAAAAGGTAATGTCCAAAAACATCCAATATTTCCAGTCTGTTAAATTTTTCAGTGTAAACTAGTCATTGACTGCCACCTTTTGGGGCCCCTTCTGGGAGCCTATATCATGCACAACATTAGGAATTTTCCCAGACCCAATTAAGCCTAGATTGGGTTAAAAAACACTTTTAAATTAAAATTTTTTTTTTTGGAAAAATATTTTAATATGGACCCAGGGTTTTAAACTGGATCCGGAAAACCGGGCCGAATGTGTAATATCCCAACATTACCAACTATGCTTTTCAACCCTTTTATTATGTACAATTGGTTATTTTTCTTCTTCTCTTTTTTCCGCCCTTTTTGTCATCCCCCCGACATGGAAGGGCACTCCGCTGGCTGAGCGAATGGGATGGGTTTGGGGGGTGGGGGAGAAGGGGGGTTTTGGGGAGGGCCCCGATTGGGGTAAGGTTGGGGCCCCAGGAGCTCCAGAGAAGGGAAAGGGAGGGCAGAGGCCAGGCTGTTTTTTTCTGCTCCCAAAGCTTCTTTTTTGGAGACTGTGACGGAGCTTACGAATTCGCCAAAAAACCGTACCAGGCTTTCCCGTTCCCGGGCCTAATGACCCAAAGGGGGGGGACCCTGTTTGGGGTTTTTTTAGAAATTTATAATGTGTTTCAAAGTGGGTTTATGTT
>JAGTTL010003910.1:0-10937 GCA_036851935.1 Coregonus suidteri | reverse complement strand
GAAAGAAATTCCACAAATTAACTTTTAAGAAGGCACACCTGTTAATTGAAATGCATTCCAGGTGATTACCTCATGAAGCTGGTTGAGAGACTGCCAAGTGGTCAAAACTGTCATTAAGGCAAAGGATGGCTACTTTAAAGAATCTCAAATATAAAATATATGATTTGTTTAGCACTTTTGGTTACTACATGATGAAGTCCAGTGTCTGTGTTCTTTTGCCCATCTTAATCTTTTCTTTTTATTGGCTAGTCAGATATGGCTTTTTCTTTACACCTCTGCCTAGAAGGTCAGCATCCCGGAGTCGCCTCTTCAACTATTCACCCCCCCAAAGTCAATACTTTGTAGAGCCACCTTTTGCAGCAATTACAGCTGCAAGTCTCTTGGAGTATGTCTCTATAAGCTTGGCACATCTAGCCACTGGGATTTTTGCCCATTCTTCAAGGCAAAACTGCTACAGCTCCTCCTTCATTCCAATCCAAGATGGCGTGGCAGTGTTGTCGTGTATTCTTTTGTGTCCTCGTGTAAATAGCCTGCTTGTTTTGTCTTTTTTTTCGTATATATTTCTCTCACTTTCCATCCTTTAACTAAATATACTTTCCTGCAACCCGCCTCAGCCAATGTGGAACGGATTCTATTATTTCTTTATTTTTATCAAGAACCTATGGCTGAAACTAGCCAGCTAGCCAGCTACTTGCTATTAGCCACAACGCCCGGAAATCTGCCCCTTTTATTCTCTGTACCCAATACACTAGAAGACCAGTTCTTAAAGCCTTTAGCCGTATCCTTATTCTATTCCTCCTCTTTTCCTCTGGTGAGTGGCGCAGTGGTCTAAGGCACTGCATCGCAGTGCTAACTGTGCCACTAGAGATCCTGGTTCGAATCCAGGCTCTGTCGCAGCCGGCCGCGACCGGGAGACTCATAGGCGGCGCACAATTGGCCCAGCGTCGTCCAGGGTAGGGGAGGGAATGGCCGGCAGGGATGTAGCTCAGTTGATAGAGCATGGCGTTTGCAATGCCAGGGTTGTGGGTTCGATTCCCACGGGGGGCCAGTATAAAAAATATATGTATTCACTAACTGTAAGTCGCTCTGGATAAGAGCGTCTGCTAAATGACTAAAAATGTTTAAAAAAAATGTGATGTAGAGGTTAACCCAGGCCCTGTAGCCCCTAGTAACAGTCCTACTCCCCAGGCGCTATCATTTGTTGAATTCTTTAACCGTAAAAAAGCCTTGGATTCTTGCATGTCAACATCAGAAGCCTCCTCCCCAAGTTTGAGTTATTCACTGCGTTAGCACACTCTGCCAACCCTGATGTTCTAGCAGTGTCTGAATCCTGGCTTAGGAAGGCCACCAAACATTTTGAAATGTCCTTCCCGAATTAAAACATTTTCCGTCTAGATAGAACTGCAGGGGGGAGCTGCAATCTACTGTAGAGATAGCCTGCAGAGCTCTATCATACTATCCAGGTCTGTGCCCAAACAGTTTGAGCTTTTACTTCTAAAAATACACCTTTCCAGAAATAAGTCTCTCACTGTTGCCGCTTGCTACAGACCCCCCTCTGCCCCCAGTTGTGCCCTGGACACCATATGTAAATTGCTTGCCCCCTATCTATCCTCAGAGTTCGTACTGTTTGGTGACGTAAACTGGGATATGCTTAACACCCCGGCCGTCCTACAATCTAAACTAGATGCCCTCAATCTCACACAAATTATCAAGAAACCTACCAGGTACAACCCTAAATCCGTAAATATGGGCACCCTCATAGATATCATCCTGACTAATTTACCCTCTAAATACACCTCCGCTGTCTTCAACCAGGATCTCAGTGATCACTGCCTCATTGCCTGTGTCCGTAATGCGTCCTCGGTCAAACGACCACCCCTCATCACTGTCAAATCTCCCTAATACACTTCAGTGAGCAGGCCTTTCTAATTGACCTGGCCCGGGTATCCTGGATGGATATTGACCTCATTCCGTCAGTAGAGGATGCCTGGATGTTCTTCAAAAGTGCTTTCCTTTCCATCTTAAATAAGCATGTCCCATTCAAAAAATTCAGAACTAAGAACAGATATAGCCCCTGGTTCACCCCAGACTTGACTGCCCTTGACCAGCACAAAAACATCCTGTGGCGTACTGCATTAGCTTCGAACAGCTCCCGCGATATGCAACTTTTCAGGGAAGTCAGGAACCAATATACACAATCAGTTAGGAAAGCAAAGGCTAGCTTTTTCAAACAGAAATTTGCATCCTATAGCACTAACTCCAAAAAGTTTTGAGACACTAAAGTCCATCGAGAATAAGAGCACCTCCTCCCAGCTACCCACTGCACTGAGGCTAGGAAACACTGTCACCACCGATAAATGTACGATAATCGAGAATTTCAATAAGCATGTTGCTACGGCTGGCCATGCATTCCACCTGGCTACCCCCGGCCAACAGCTCTGCACACTCCGCTGCAACTTGCCCATGCCCATGACAGTCTTTTGTGCAACGTGGCGTTGGTGGATGGAGCGAGACATGATGTCCCAGATGTGATCAATTGGATTCAGGTCTGGGGAACGGGCGGGCCAGTCCATAGCATCAATGCCTTCCTCTTTGCGGAACTGCTGACACACTCCAGCCACATGAGGTCTAGCATTGTCTTGCATTAGGAGGAACCCAGGGCCAACCGCACCAGCATATGGTCTCACAAGGGGTCTGAGGATCTCATCTCGGTACCTAATGGCAGTCAGGCTACCTCTGGCGAGCACATGGAGGGCTGTGCGGCCCCCCAAAGAAATGCCACCCCACACCATGACTGACCCATCGCCAAACCGGTCATGCTGGAGGATGTTGCAGGCAGCAGAACGTTCTCCACGGCGTCTCCAGACTCTGTCACGTCTGTCACATGTGCTCAGTGTGAACCTGCTTTCATCTGTGAAGAGCACAGGGCGCCAGTGGCGAATTTGCCAATCTTGGTGTTATCTGGCAAATGCCAAACGTCCTGCACGGTGTTGGGCTGTAAGCACAACCCCCACCTGTGGACATCGGGCCCTCATACCACCCTCATGGAGTCTGTTTCTGACCGTTTGAGCAGACACATGCACATTTGTGGCCTGCTGGAGGTCATTTTGCATGATGTACTGGCCTGTCTCCTGGTAGCGCCTCCATGCTCTTGACACTACGCTGACAGACATAGCAAACCTTCTAACCACAGCTCGCATTGATGTGCCATCCTGGATGAGCTGCACTACCTGAGCCACTTGTGTGGGTTGTAGACTCCGTCTCATGCTACCACTAGAGTGAAAGCACCGCCAGCATTCAAAAGTGACCAAAACATCAGCCAGGAAGCATAGGAACTGAGAAGTGGTCTGTGGTCACCACCTGCAAAACCAGTCCTTTATTGGGGGTGTCTTGCTAATTGCCTATAATTTCCACCTGTTGTCTATTCCATTTGCACAACAGCATGTGAAATGTATTGTCAATCAGTGTTGCTTCCTAAGTGGACAGTTTGATTTCACAGAAGTGTGATTGACTTGGAGTTACATTGTGTTGTTTAACTGTTCCCTTTATTTTTTTGAGCAGTGTAGAATCACTACTCTTGGCGGGTCTGACTTAGAATATGTGGACAACTACAAATACCTAGGTGTCTGGTTAGACCGTAAACTCTCCTTCCAGACTCACATTAAGCATCTCCAATCCAAAGTAAAATCTAGAATCGGCTTCCTATTTCGCAACAAAGCCTCCTTCACTCATGCTGCTAAACATGCCCTCGTAAAACTGACTATCCTACCAATCCTTGACTTCGCCTTATCTTAGCTCTTTAGTCACCATAGTAACACCCACCCGTAGTATGCGTTCCAGCAGGTATATCTCACTGGTCATCCCCAAAGCCAACACCTCCTTTGACCGCCATTCCTTCCAGTTCTCTGCTGCAAATGATTGGAACGAACTGCAAAAATCTCTGAAGCTGGAGACTTATCTCCCTCACTATCTTTAAGCATCAGTTGTCAGAGCAGCTTACCGATCACTGCACCTGTACACAGCCCATCTGTAATTAGCCCACCCAACTACCTCATCCCCATATTGTTATTGATACCCCAGTATCTCTATTTGCACATCTATCATTCCAGTGTTAATACTAAATTGTAATTATTTTGTACTATGGCCTATTTATTGCCTTACCTCCATAACTTACTACATTTGCACACACTGTATAAACTGATACTCCAATCTCCGCTGAGGAGCATTGCAGCTCCTTCAGGGTTATCTTTCGTCTCTTTGTTGCCTCTCGGATTAATGCCCTCCTTGCCTGGTCCCTGAGTTTTGGTGGGTGGCCCCTCTCTTGGCAGGTTTGTTGTGGTGCCATATTCCTTCAATTTTTTTATAATGGATTTAAATGGCGCGCCGTGGGATGTTCAAAGTTTCTGATATTTTTTTTATAACCCAACCTGATCTGTTCTTCTCCACAACTTTGTCAGTGACCTGTTTTGAGAGCTTCTTGGTCTTCATGGTGCCCCTTGCTTAGTGGTGTTGCAGACACTAGGGCCTTTCAGGACAGGTGTATATATACTGAGATCATGTGACACTTAAAGTCCACCTGTGTGCAATCTAACTATTTATGTGACTTCTGAAGAGAATTGGTTGCACCAGATCTTATTTAGGGGCTTCATAGCAAAGGGGGTGAATACATATGCACGCACCACTTTTCCAGTTATTTTTTTCATTTCACTTCACCAATTTGGACTATTTTGTGTATGTCCATTACATGAAATCCAAATAAATTTAAATTACAGGGGGGATGAATAATTTTGTAAGGCACTGTGTGTGTGTGTATATATATATATATATATATATATATATATATATATATATATATATATATATATATATATATAATATATATGTGTGTTTTTTTCATATTTGCCTAAAACGCTGAAGTTTTCAAAAACTCACATACTTTTCTATAACTCTCCTACCCCTGGAACGAGCGCAACCAAAACAATACTCATCTCCAAAACGGTAAACGTGCAGTGAAAATAAATTGTGAGCCAGGGCAACACACTGCCTAAATGCAAAACGTATTGACTGCCCAAATCAGCAACCAAGTTGTCCTTACCAAGACGTCGGCTTTCAAGTGGAAACTCCTGTAATATCCTTAGTGATTTTCCTCAGTGGAATGGCCTCAAGGAATCGAATGGCAGTGCATATGATGGTAAGATAAAACTGGTTACCACTCTTTGCTTTGGGCAAAGGACCAACACAATCCACCTGAACACTGCTAAAAGGTTTGTCAAAAACAGGAATAGGCTGCAAAGGTGCAACCGGTACAGCTTGGTTCGGTTTACCTGTCCGCTGGCGAACTAGACAGGAATTACAGTAAGACACAACATCCGGATTCAGACCAGAACAGAAGTTACGCAAGATACGGTCATACGTCTTGTTGACCTCAAGATGGCCTGCCATACTACCATCGTAAAACAACCTCAGTATCTCGTCGAAGCATAACTGGAACGACAATTTGAAATACACTGGGCCAATTGTCCTGCCCAGAAGTGACGCGAGAAGGCCATTTCCTCATTAGAACCCAATCTCTGTCAAAGTATCCCACATAAAACTTCAAACTCCTCCTCCGGACATATCTCAGCAAAAAGAGGGGAGAGGGAAACTTCCTAGACAACTCAAGTTCAGGATAACCCATAAACGTCTCAGACAGATCGACCATGGTGGGATCGCTGACATCCTCTACACTTGACTTGCTCCCAGCGACTTTCTTAGACGTGGAACGGCACACGCTGGGACACTCTAGGGTACTTTCTGATAACCCATCAGGTTCCTCTACAATGCGTTCCTTACAAATGACAGGATTTGGCATGACCTTCCCTCCAGCCAAATTGTTTCCCAAAATGAATGAGACCCCCTTCACCGGTAGGCTAGGCCTCACTCCAATGACAACTGAACCAGAAATAAGATCGGACTTGAGTTCCACATTATACAAAGGAACTTCCATGCAACCCATCTCCACGCCTTGTACTAACACACTGTATTCAGATGCTGAAGTGTCAGAAAAAGGCAAAACACTCTCCAAAATGAAGGATGGCCTGCCCTAGTGTCTCGCAATATCTTCACCGGCTGCTTAACAGCATCACCATTCTGCAGAGACATGAACCCGTCTGAATCAAAGGGTTCATACACATCTGATCCAAAATCCAAAGTCCAAACCAGAGACTTATTGGGCTGGAGTGCTCCCACAAGAAGAAACTGCTTTTTCTCTCATTTTTCTGTTTCAACTTAGGACACAGAGACAATGTGTCCATTCTCACTGCAGTATTGACAAACTGCCAGATATGAAAAAGCAGTTCTCTGCCAATCTTTATCTTGGGACACTAGAAATGGACTGAAATCTCGCAGTAGGTGACTTCTCTGGATTGATTTTTGCGTAGGGATAATTACTGGGTTCTTTGTTTGTGAAGGTAGTTTTATGTGTCAACACAAACTCATCTGCAAGAACTGCAGCTTTCTCCAGAGTGAGATCCTTGTGCTCATAAATGTAATTCCCTACCCTTTCGGGAAGGCAATTCTTGAACTTTGAGAAGTAATAGAGTATTTAAATCCTCACCGGGCGTTGACCTCTTGAGAACCACAACACCGATCAAAAAATACATGCTTGTTCCCTTGCGAACTCAACATGGCTTTGTGATTCTTTCTTTCGTAATTTACGGAACTGTTGTCCATATGCCTCTGGGACAAACTCGTAAGCCCAAAGGATAGCAGCATTCACAGTGTCATAGTCTGAACTCTAGTCAAGAGATAAAGCAGTGTACACTTTGAGCTTTTCCCACAAGAACACTTTGGAGGAGCAGTGACCAAATATATCGCAGCAATTTTAGGGATGTGGTAATTCACTCAAACAGAGTAAAATATACATCCACCTCCTTTTCGTTGAAAGGCAATACTAGTCGGCTGTTCCTACCAAGATCAAACTCTGTTGAGGGTGCAGGATGGCCTGACTGGATTCCAAGTGCTTCCAGATCTATCTCTTGTAATCGAAGGGCATGCCCACGTTCCTGTTCCCTTTCCTTGTGCTCAATCAAGCTCTAAGCCTGTTTTTATGCAACTTTAAAAAACATTCCCCCAATCTTATAACCCCTCTGGTGGATGTCAGTGACAGAAACCCTACCACAAAGTATATTTTGAACACTCAAATATCGGGGCACAGCAGAGCTTCTATTAGCGTGACTATCATAGGAAACAAGAACCCGGACGAGCCCCCATTTTGAAAAACCAAAAATTTCACTCAAACAGAAGGAGGAAACTAACAAAGGGTCACTGACCAACAACCAAAACGAAACAGGCAGGGTTTTAGGAGGGGTTCTGAAAGACACTCATGGGGTGTCCACTGAAAGTTGACTAGCAACAACTGAAACCTAAAAGACACCCACCATGAGCGCCCAATAATTTTGCCCAAGAAGAGGCAAACAAAAGAAAACCCACACCAAACTTAGACAGGAAGCAAACCAAAAAGGTGGAGCAAAACAAAAAATCAGATAAAGGATTTTTTGTCTACAAATCAAAATAGGGGAGAGCCAACTAAGTTTTGACCCTCCACATGACAACTGGAGCATTGGGCCAGCCACTCTTAAATAGTACTTAGGCCCAGCACAGGTTGAAACACCTTCCCACTAATGAGATGGCAACCAGCACAGGTGTAACACATACTGACCTAAAGAGGTGACACCAATCTGTGTGCCCTACGTGCTAACGAGCTACATGTGCTAAAGTCCAACCTCAAAACTTAAATGGAAAACACCAATGCCTACAAAAAGTACGATGAGACCGTACAACCGGAGGACGTTGCAGTATGGCTGGGCAGGTACTGCAACATGAAGGAGCCCCCCAATCCAGGTGAAGGATCCGGATGGGGATATGGACGAGGGCCTGGAGGGTAACTGTCCAGCAGAGAGATGATCCCGAGGGCTATGGTGGGTGAAACGCCATCCCGAAAAGCCCAAGCTGTGCCGGAAATGTAATGAACATGGCCACCTGGCAGACACCGTGAGAAAGTGGTCTGCATGAAGTGATTGGACATGCATATTATTAATGTTTGCTCTCTGTGTACATCCCAAGGGCCAGCCGTGCTGCCCTGTTCTGAGCCAAATGCAATTTTCCTAAGTCCCTCTTTGTGGCACCTGACCACACGACTGAGCAGTAGTCCCAGGTGCGACAAAACTAGGGCCCGTGGAGGACCTCCCTTGTTTGCTAGTGCTGTTAGACAGACTTCTCCCCATCCTAGCTACTGTTGTATCAATATGTTTGACCATGACAGTTTACAATCCAGGTTTACTCCAAGCAATTTAGTCTCCTCACCTTGCCTCAATTCCACAATTATTCAATACAAGATTTAGTTGAGGTTTAGGATTTAGTGAATAATTTGTCCCAAATACAATGATTTTAGTTTTTTTGAAATATTTTAGGACTAACTTATTCCTTGCCACCCACGTCTGTAACTAACTGCAGCTCTTTGTTAGGTGTTTGCTGTCATTTCAGTCACTGTAGTAGCTGACGTGGTATAGTGTTGAGTCATCCTGTATACGTAGCCCACACCGGCTTTACTCAAAGCCAATGGCATGTCGTTAGTAAAGATTGAAAAAAGTAGTGTGCCCACACAGCTGCCCTGGGAAATACGTGATTCACATGGATTATGTTGAATAGGCTTCCATTAAAGAACAACCTCTGTTCTGTTAGACAGGTAACTCTTTATTCACTTTATAGCAGGGAGTGTAAAGCCATACAGTTTTTTCCAGCGACAGACTATGATCAATAAGTCAAAAGACGCACTGAAAGTCTAACCAAACAGCCCCCAAAACCTTTTTTATCATCAAATTTCTCTCAGCCAATCATCAGGTCATTTGTATAAGTGCTGTGCTCGTTGAATGTCCTTCCCTACAAGGGTTGCTGAAGGTCTGTTGTCAATTAGTTTTACTGTAAAATAGCATTGTATCTTGTCAAACAACATTTCTTCCAAAAGTTTACTAAGGGTTGGTAACAGGCTGATTGGTCGGCTATTTGATCCAGTTAAGGGGGCTTTACTATTCTTAGGTAGGGGAAATAACTTTTACTTCCCTCCAGCCTGAGGGCACACACTTTCTAGTAGGCTTAAATTGAAGATTGTGGCAATAACGTCCGCCGCTATTATCCTCAGTAATTTTCCATCCAAGGTGTCAGACCCCGGTGGCTTGTCATTGTTGATAGACAACAATTAATGTTTTAACTTTTCCACACTCACTTTACGGAATTCAAATTTACAATTCTTGTCTTTCATAATTTGGTCAGATATACTTGGATGTGTAGTGTCAGCGTTTGTTGCTGGCATGTCATGCCTAAGTTTCGCTAATCTTGCATGAAAAAATCATTAATGTCGTTGGCAATATCAGTGGGTTTGTGATGAATGAGCCATCTGATTCAATGATGATGGAGCGGAGTTTGCCTTTTTGCCCAAAAATTTCATTGAAAGTGCGCCAAAGATTTTTTATACATTCTTTGTCATTTATCTTTGTTTCATAGTGTAGTTTCTTCTTTTTATTCAGTTTAGTCACATGATTTCTCAATTTGCAGTACGTTTGCCAATCGGTTTGTACAGCCAGACCGATTTGCACATCTCTTTTGCATTATCCCTCTCAACCATACAATTTTTAATTCCTCATCAATCAACTGGGAATCAACAGTTTGTACAGTCCATTTTCTTAATGGTTGCATGATTATAGTAACTGGGATAAGCAATTTCATAAATGTGTCAAGTGCAGCGTCTGGTTGCTCGTCATTACACACCCACGGACCAACAAAAGATTCTTCACATCAACAACATAGGGAAATCCACTACAAAACGTATAGTAGACCTCTTATACATTAATATTAGGCCCAGCCTTTGAGAACTTTGGTTTTCCTAGATATGGATACTATATTGTGATCACTGCATCCGATGGATTTGGATACTGCTTTCAAACAAAATTTCTGCAGCATTAGTAAGATATGATCAGTACATGTTGATGATTTCATTCCTGTACTGTTTGTAACTACCCTGGTAGGTTGATTGATAACCTGGAACCAGGTTGGCAGGCACTAGTTACAGTTTGCAGCATGATGGAAAGCCAAGTCAATATTTACTCACCCAGAAAATATACCTCTCTATTGATATCACATACATTATCAAGCATTTCACCACATGTTATCCAGATACTGAATGTTAGCACTTGGTGGTCTATAGCAGCTTCCCACAAGAATGGGATTTAGGTGAGGCAGATGAACCTGTAGCCATATTACTTCAACAGTATTTAACATGAGATCCTCTCTATATTCAGAATCACATTCCTGTAAAGCTTAAACAGCCACACCTCCACCTTTGGCTTTTCTATAGATCTTTATAACAATGCATTGCTACCACTTGTGTCATCTAAGGTATTATCAAAGTGAGTTTCAGCGTACAGTCAAGAATATGAATGTAATCTGTTACAAGCAAATTATGGGATGTTTCCCACGCGTGTCATCTATCCCTATCCGAAGGCCTGTGAATACCTGAAACTTGCCTGCAAGGAATTCATCTCCATCGAATTCTCCTCTCCATCCTGTAGTGAAGTAGACGGAGAACAGAAGAAAGAGTCTTCCCAAACAGCGTGGTTTCCCGTCAAAGTTATGGAAAAACCCAAGGAGCGGCAGGCTGCTAAGGGGGTGGAAAGGGCTGTGAAGTTTTTGGGGAGATTTACATAAGGAATAGCTTTTGCGAACCGGGGGCCGATCTACCGCGCCTTTATCGCGGGACTCTATGCTGCAGCGGCGGGGGTAAAATCCCAAATACGGGACTCCGCAGGGCTTGCATCGAGCGGTCCTTTCCCCCTTTCTGGATCTGAGGGGCACTGCCTGCTGTGGGGGGTTGGGGGCCCATCAGGGAGGCAGGGAGTATTTCT
>JAGTTL010003904.1:0-13517 GCA_036851935.1 Coregonus suidteri | reverse complement strand
TATAACTCCAACTAGCCAGCTCTTCCATCTGTTCTCTGGTCTCTCAGTAATATAAACTACAACTAGCAGCTCTTCCATCTGTTCCCTGTTCTCTAGTCCTCTCAGTAATATACTACAACTAGCCCAGCTCTTTCTTCTGTTCTCTCTGGTCTCGCGCAGTAATATAACTACAACTAAGCCAGCTCTTCAATCTGTTCCCTGTGTCTCTAGTCTCTCAGTAATATACTACAACTAGCCAGCTCTTCCATCTGTTCTCTGGTCTCGCAGTAATATAACTACAAACTAGCCAGATCTTCCATCTGTTCTCTAGTCTCTCAGTAATATAACTAACAACTAGCCAGCTCTTCCATCTGTTCTCTGGTCTCTCAGTAAATATAACTACAAACTAGCCAGCTCTTCCATTCTGTTTCTCCTCTGGTGCTCTCAGTAATATAACTACACTAGCCAGCTCTTCCATCTGTTCTCTGGTCTCCTCAGTAATATAACTAGAACTAGCCAGCTCTTCCATCTGTTCTCTGGTCTCTCATTAATATAACTACAACTAGCCAGCTCTTCCATCTGTTTCTCTAGTCTCTCAGTAATATAACTACAACTAGCCAGCTCTTCCATCTGTTCCTTGTTCTCTAGTCTCTCAGTAATATATCTACAACTAGCCAGCTCTTCCATCTGTTCTCTGGTCTCTCAGTAATATAACTACAACTAGCCAGCTCTTCCCCATCTGTCCTCTGGTCTCTCGTAATATATCTACAACTAGCCAGCTCTTCCATCTGTCTCTGGTCTCTCCAGTAAATATAACTACAACTAGCGAGCTCTTCCATCTGTTCCCTGTTCTCTAGTCCTCTCTCAGTAAATATAACTACAACTGAGCCGCTCTCCATCTGTTCTCTGGTCCTCGCAGTAATATAACTACACTAGCCAAGCTCTTCCATCTGTTCCCTGTTCTCTAGTCTCTCAGTAATATAACTACAACTAAGCCAGCTCTTCCATCTGTTCTCTGGTCTCGCTAGTAATATAACTACAAACTAGCCAGCTCTTCCATCAGGAGGGGGGGGGGGGGGGGGGGGGTGTTCTCTAGTCTCTCAGTAATATAACTACAACTAGCCAGCTCTTCCATCTGTTTCTCTGGTCTCTCAGTAATTAACTACAACTAGCCAGCTCTTCCATCTGTTCTCCTGGTCTCTCAGGTAATAGAACTACAACTAGCCAGCTCTGCCATCTGTTCTCTGGGTCTCTCATTAATATAACTAGAACTTTAGCCAGCTTCTTCCATCTGTTCTCTGGTCTCTCATTATATAAAACTACAACTAGCCAGCTCTTCCATCTGTTCTCTAGTCTCCTCGTAATATAACTAGCAACTAGCCAGCTTCCTTCCATCTGTTTCTCTGGTCCTCTCAGTAATATAACTACAACTAGCCAGCTCTTCCATCAGTTTCTCTGGCTCTCTCAGTAATATAACCTACAACCCGAGCCAGCTCTTCCATCTGTTCCCTGTTCTCTTAGTCTCTCAGTAATATAACTACAACAAGCCGCTCTTCCATCTGTTGTCTAGTCTCTCAGTAATATAACTTCAGCTAGCCAGCTCTTCCATCTGTTCTCTAGTCTCTCAGTAATTGATGTGTCAATTCCTGACTACAAGCTATACCGAGCACTCAAGCCTAAATCCACCCAGGGTGCTCAAAGCACTCCCAACCTGCAGGGGGCAACCATGCACCGGAGGCTGTTGTGAAACCAACCACCAGGAAGTGCTCTGGGGACCATATTATACCTGCGTCACACCACAAGCATTTCATGTGCATGGCATCGAAATGTTTGGTAAAAGCCTACTTGGCTCTCACTCATTCCTGAGAAGATATACCAATGACGCACAGCTCCTGATCTCCAAAGACCAACTGGTAGGACAGAATGTGTTGGTGAATCATGCTTCTATATGCCCTTTGTTTGTGACAGTAACTAGTTACTATAAATCATGTGTATTGTTAAATGTTTAATTATGATATTGATATTTAATTTTAACTTGCACTGATCCTAGGTTAATCTACATGATGAAATGATGTTTGGTTAGGTTTTGAGGATTCAGTAACATTAGTTTATGCTTATTTTGAGAAAGTGAATTGAGAGTTTATTTGTAACTACTCCATTGGGTTTTGTTTGAAGTTTATCACCTATCTCTGTTCCTCTTTTATGACAATAAAAATCATAAAGTGAACCAGTTTTGGAGTTGTCCTTTGCGTTCATCATGGTATAAAAGCCGTTTTTCAGTTTGGGCAGAGCTGTGGTCAGCCCAGAAATCCCGCAGAACTTTGACAGTTTGATTGATAACCAGCGCGGCAGTGAGACGACGAGGAATCAAGGGCTGAAGTCAAGCTGTCGACGCAAAGAAATTGCCTGTGAAACTCTACACCATGGCCAAGGAAACTTTTGGAAAACAGTCAAGCAACTGAAGCAAGAGCGGACCTTAGCCAAATTCTCTTTCACCAGACAAGGCGAAACTACTGAGTAACAGCTGCAGCTGGTCTGATTAAGCATGAACTACAAGAGGAGTTCAGCAAGCTCAGTTCCCTGGATAGAAGTGTCGGTGATTCAAATGATGACTACGCCGAGCTGTCCTACTGCTGAAGCGGGAAAACTAAGGGAGATGAAGAGGTCAAGCTCGACAAGGACCAGAATGCTGATCTTGAAAGGACGATTGAAGAGTGCGACATGAATTTGGAGGAAATCCGAGAGGCCGTCCAATTCAAAACTCTGGCCAAGATACGGTAAAGAGAGGTAGACGTTGCAATCCAAGAAGCGGAGAAAGCCTGTGGACAGAGCAAAGAAACCCCCGTCACTTGCTATTAACAGGGACGGCTATGACTACAGCTGGAAGGAGCGAGGAAGCTAATCCATGATGCATGTGAAAGCCTGGAAAGACATGGGAAAAATGGGTCCCCACACGATGAGACTGCAGAGCTGAAAGGCAGAGTAAAAGATCTGAGATATTCGGGCAGTAACCTCGAGGCCAAAAGACAGAATTCCTCATCGCACAGAGAACTTGCAGGAAGAGGACGAATACTAGCAGAGCTTCAAACCACAGAGCAAGTCCCACAAACCAGTGGTGAGAATAAAACCAACCAGTCTACCTAAATTCCTGGGCTTAGGAGGAATTCCACAGATGTAGGAAAGACTGGAGAGCCTGCAAAAGCAGGGAGAGCCGACTGGTTCAGTGGAGGTGAAGAAGTTTCAACTTCTTGACAGTGTGGACCAGAGAATATGTAGAGACCTGCGCCTGTCATCATATAACAGTGCTGAAGACATGTTTAGAGTACTCCAAACCGGTATGGAAACAAGCCAACAATTGGCTTTGGAGATAATTGAGGACCTGGAGAGGATCCCTCTTTAAAGTTCACACCAGACCAAGGAAGGTTTATTGACCTGATTCAAGCTGTGGAAAAGGCCCTTAATGACCCTCACGGAGCTCGAAATGCAGTGGAGCCATAAAGAAATACCCCTTGTCATCAGATCCATATCGAGAGCAAGCTGCGGATAACATGAAGAGGGCTTGGCTGACATTCATGGTCAACCCAAGAAATGGAGTCACACCCTGACAATCACTTCGACAGCCTTCTAAGATTTTTAAAGACACAAGAAGGACATACTGGAGAAACTAGACCAGTTGGATGTAAGTGAAAACCCTGAAAAGAAAGCTACGTACCCAGAGAAGCGGTATGCTTCCACAAGGTCCACGCGAAAGGGAGTATGCGTTGTGTGTGGAGATGAAAAAGCACAGTGAGAAGATTTTCTTTTGTAAGCAGTTTCAAGAAACTAAAGCCTAGTGAGAAGCTGAATGCTGTCGAAAGACTGGAGGCATGCAGAAGATGCCTCAGATGTCATGGAGAGGATGAGGAATGTACGGACACTTTACCTTTGCAGGAACAGAGACTGCAAAAGAGGAAGCTCCTCGGATCACAATTTCTTTCTCCTGCCTTAAAGGAGGGGCTAAGAGGAAAGAATACGTGAAAGTGGAAAAACACAGCACCAGGAAGGCAAACATTCACAGAGTAGCAAGAGAGATTAATACGTGAGGCTCACCCCGACGGTGGCAGAAAAATCAGGAATGCCTTTCACCAACATGGCATGAATCACACTGCACTGGAGGAAGCCTTGCCTGGGGTATGGACTCAAGCACACGTGAATCTACCAGTTATTCTTATGCTTCTCGAAGTAACTACTAACGCAGGGCAGGAAAATTGGAACTCTCATTGACTTAGCTCAGACAACCACTACATCACTCACACGCCGTCCAGGAGAACTGAAGCTTCGAAGTGAAAGGATCACACTAGTCGTGTCCATGGAGTTGGAGGCATGGGCCATGAAGGTGACGACCAAAAGATACTTACTCAAGGTTGAGAGTCAAGACACCAAGAGGGCACGGAGAACGCTCATGAGCTGATTCTGTAATGGGTTGGATGAGATTGCAAAGTTTCCACAAGAGCAATCAAAGCACAACATCTCAAGATGTTCTTCCCCGATACCAACCTGTAAAGACCTTCACAGACCAGAACATGTTTGAGCTTCTCATAAGCCACCGGAAAGGAAGACTTGCTCCACAGAGAGTAAGTAGTAGTAGGAGATCTTGTCCTGTGGGAAAGAGCCCTTTAGGAAAAACCGTTGGAGAGCACGGGGGCATCCAGACCTCTGTGAAGTAGTGGACATGGCCCTGCTACAATTCCTGAACTCATTTTGCACGATCCTATGAGAATCACAGCAGTAAAGTATCAAGAAATTGCTGAGATGCAAGAATCTAGAGCTGAAACTAAAACCACTGTTATTGGCAAAGATTTCTTGACTGGTTGAAGTGGGGGACGAGCATTGGTGCGGCCTGTGACCCATGTGTGGAGGATGTCGTTGTGGTAACTGTCAACCAGGAGGCAAAGACATGACTCTTAGTGAAGAAAGAGAGTTGAGATAATCAGGCAAGGTCTCAGTTACGTGGAGTCAGATGTGCATAGTCAGGAGGCCTCACTGGGACACAAAAATGCCTACCCTTGGATTGAAGATCCAAGTTCCCTGCCCAACAACAGAAGCGCAGTGAAAGCCACGTTTTCTGAGGACGGAGAAACAACTCAACTCAAGAGAAACCATATGGCGTGCAGCATACACAACTCAGGTTCATGAGATGGTGGAAAGGAGGCAGCAAAGAACTCACTAGAAGACCATTGCCGACTGGAAAGGTCCAGTATGGTACGTCAGTCACTTGATAGCACCAACCCCACACTCTATAATACACCTGTCCGACTGGTATGGAACAGCAGCCAGAGGTTTAGAGGAGCAGCATGAATGACCTTCTTCTGAAAGGCCTGATGTACTTAATCCTATTCGAGCGGTAACTGCCTAAGGTTCAGGAGAGGAATCCATGCTGCTCTCGGGCGACATCAAAAGATGTACGATTCTGTGTGGCTCGAAGACCTGGAGATGCACACTCCATAGATATTCCTCTGGAGAGACGGTGATGATGGGGAACATTGAGGAAATATGACATCACCAGGTTCAACATGGGCGATTCGCCAGCAGGTGTATCGCACAACTAGCCATGAGAGAAACAGCGAGTTGCCCTATGGTCACACATCTGAAATGAGGAAAGGAGGTCCTTGAAGAGGATTCCTACGTAGATGACATCCTGACATCCCATAATGACCTGGAAAAGCTAGGACGGAACCACCAAAAAAGTCGAAGAAAGTCCTAAAGGCGGTGGATTCTTCCTCAAGCCGGGTGTCCAATCAGGCCAAAGTGGGAGGCAAACACATCTACATCAAACATCCAACATCATCAGATGAACGTCCTTAATCCTCCCCAAACCAAGTGAGAGAAGGAGACAACAGAGCCCTTGGAGTTGGTTATTTAGTCGAATCAGACAAACTGTACCTCATGACCTCGATAAACTTCTCAAAGAGACAAAAGAAGATGAGGAAGATCAGTCAGATCTCGTTGGAGATGGAAGTGAGAATGAAACTCCAAACCCACTGACCAGAAGGCACTGCTTTAGCCAAGTAGCTAAGTTTGTATGACCAATAGGCCTTGCAACACCTGCCAACCAGAAAGGAGCCATTTAGTCAGAAAGCATCCAAGAAACTGGAGGCAAAGCTCTATACAAGAGACACGATGGGACACACCTCTGTCTGAGAAACTTAGAGGAGAAGCAATCCCGCCTGTTTGCGAAAAGACACTCAACAAATACTTCCCTAGAAGTGCTCAGTCCCGGCTGGAGCACTTGGGGAAATTCAGAGGAGCGCCCGGTTCTGGAGCAGTGGCATCTTCGGGGGAGAGCGCCGGCCTTGGTCTTGGCGTCCCCGCCCGTTACCCCTGCCACCAGGGCGCCAGTGAAGTGTGCCGTCTGTGGGCTGGTTCGCCCGCTCCGGCCCCCTTGACCCGCCCCGTCGTAGACCGTAGGGTGGCATCCCGTGCTCGTCCCTGGCTGGGCCCTCCGGGCCCCCCCCCCCCCCCCCCCCCCCCCCCCCCCCCCCCCCCCCCCCCCCCCCCCACCCCCCCCCCCCCCCCCCCCCCCACCCCCCCCCCCCTTTTCTCCCCCCCCCCCCCCCCCCCCTCCCCCCCCCCCCCCCCCCCCCCCCCCCCCCCCCCCCCCCCCCCCTGAAAAGCCCCCCCCCCCCCTCCCCCCCCCCCTCCCCCCCCCCCCCCCCCCCCCCCCCCCCCCCCCCCCCCCCCCCCCCCCCCCCCCCCCCCCCCCCCCCCCCCCCCCCCCCCCCCCCCCCCCCCCCCCCCCCAACCCACCAACCCCCCCAACCCCTCCCCCCCCTCTTCTCCCCCTCCCCCAAAAAACACCTCTCCCCCTACCCAAAAACACACAAAAAAAATCCTTTTAAAAAACGGACAGTTATGGGTACCAGACCTTTTTGCAATACAGAGTGGGAGAGATCCAGAAGAATCCACATCAGTTGAGGACTGGAGATGGATTTCCAGGTGAGCAAAACATTGCTGACCTCATGACAGAGGAGCCAACCCCAGAGACCTCAAAGAGAACTCTGTGTGGCCAGAACGGCCCAAGGTTTCCTGAAACGACCGGTAGTATGATTGGCCGACACAGTCAGCCAAATAAAGTCGCTGCAGATGCCCAAGAAGGCATAACAAGCGCCAAAGGAAAATGGTTTTACAGCAGAGACCCTAGCGCAGAGCTGTTTTGGCTGGGAAAAAAGATCCAACATGCTCAACGTTATACTAATATCTCCAACACTCTGACAAAGGTAAAGAACTGCAAAGCAGCCCTAATGGAAGAGGGCACAAATCACAAGTCCAAGAGACCACCCTTCTGGTTATTCAGTGGGGAATATCCTTAACATCAGCCAGTTCAGCAGGGGGTTTTTTTATTTTTTTTAACCAGGTGGACAAGAGTCATTGCCTGGGTGTGGAGAGAGCTGCACAATGTGGAAAGAAATGCTAGCCAAGAACCACACCCACAAGCAAGCCAAAGAAAAAGGAAATTCCCTTCAGCTCTTGAGCTCAAGTCCAGAATCAAGAAAGCTTACACTTTACCACCATCTGGGAGTGTGAAGCTGCACTCAGGGGATACTCTTCCTTGCAGACCAAAAGGATGTAACCTGGCCAGACACCACACTCAGCAGGCTTGCTTTGGTCAAAGAGGAGGAATACTGGACTCTTGCTCTGTGGAGGAAGATTCCAAATCTTTAATGAAAGAAACACTGCAGTACAGCTTTGGCAGAGGTATTGACGTTAACACGGAAAAAAGACAGAGAAGTGAATTGTGAGTGATGTTTATATATTCTCGACTTCCAGCTACCCAGTCGCAAACTGTGAAGCCCACTAAAAAATGGAAACAACAAATTCATCCAAGATACCAGCAAACAGATTCTTCACAGGGATGTCAGACGGACATTGTCTGGCTTCCCAGTTGAAGAGAGCAGCAGCAGCAACAGGATCAAAAATTAGAGTAACGAACCCAACACTCAAAGTTCGGTGTGACCTCCTTTGGTTGAAGAACCAGGAGGTCAATTGGGAGGTGTTGTGTCAATTTCTGACCTACAATCGATACCGAGCACAAGTCAAGCCTAAAGCCACCCAGGGTGCTCAAAGCACTCCCAACCTGCAGGGGGCAAAACCATGCACACCGGAGCTGTTGAAACCAACCACAAGGAAGTGCTCTGGGGACCATATAAAACCTGCGCACCACACCAAGCAGTGCATGTGGCCATGGCATCGAAATGTTGGTAAAAGCCTACTGTGCTCTCCACTCATTCCTGAGAATAGGATACCCATGACCCACAGCTCCTGATCATCCAAAAGACGCAAAACTGTTGTCAAGGTTTCGGCCGAGGCTGCTCTCCTCCCTTGTTCGGGCAGGCTTCGGCGTCGGTCGTCTCCGTGTAGTACTAGCTGCCGACCGTCTATGTTTTATGTGTCTTTTGGTTTTGTCTGTTTCATAACACCGTCCCTTATTTTGTGTCCTTAATTGTTTCCCTATTTTAGTTTCGTGTGTTTGGGTCAGGTGTTTTATGAGTGATTGGTTGATTGTCCAGCCTGCCTCTGTGAAGTTTATAATTATTCTCCCTCGTTGTGTTTTTTCCCGAGAGCTCTCGCCAATGCGTGCGCTCTGTTTGTTTTGACGCACTGTGTGTTTTTGGGCGTAATTGTGTGCGCTCACCAGGTTGTGGTTGGCGATCCCTTGTTCTCGTTTGCTTTGGTAACATTACTAAAGACGGTGAAAGTCATCTGGGTCCTGCGCTGTGATTCCTTCCTACTCAACCTACACACACCACTCTGACAGAATCACGCATCCCACCATGGAATCAGCAGGAGCGACCGCGACGACTGCCGAGATGGCTCTGATCGTCTTCGTGTGTCAGGAGGACCGCCATTAACCGGGTCTGTCATTAGCCCTGGAGGGGTGATGAATACTCTTGCACCGATGGGAGACCAGCGGGGTTCCCACACCTCCAGGAACCGAACAGTCCCATCGGCAAGCCCCCCCGTCCTCATCTCCCGTAAAACTTAGTGGGATTCCGGCTCTCGCACCCGAGGGCGTTACGACGGCTCCACTGCCGCGGTGTTCAAGATATCCTGAATGCAGGTTGGAGCTCTACCTCGCAACCGTCCACTCCTGCGCCAATCGAGGACACGAGATCCTCTCAGCCCTCATCTCCTGTCTCACACCGAAAGGAGTTGGAGTCGGGCCAACGCCGAGATGGTATGATAATGGACGCCGCTACTACGAACTAATTGCGGAGTTCTCCCCCCGCCGCTTCCCCGCGCTGTGTTCGACCATCCACCGGAAGGGAAGGCGGCGGTGGAAACGTCTGTTCCTAACCTTCCGACAGGGGATAGAGAGCGCGCCAGGACTTGGGCCTTAAGAGTTCCGACGCCCTAGCGGGCTGCATGCAGGGTGGAATGAGCAGTGACCTTATCGACCATTTCCGCATGCAGGCCTCGGGTGAGGACGTCCAGCGAGAGGAGAGTTGGCTTTGCAGGGACACGTCGTTGACGTTCGACCCAGCTGGTCGCCATGGCCCTCCGGCTGGATACCCTGCTCCGCCAACCCCGGGTGGGCCGTCACGGAGGATGGTTTTCGCCCATTCCCACTCTCTCAGCAAACCTACGAGGCCGCGCCCCTATGGAGCTCGGATTGTGCTTGAGCGCCAAATAGGAACGGAGGAGGACGAGCCCGAATCTAATGCCAGCACATGCCGATTCCCCCCGAGTATGAGGATTTGGCACTGGCGTTTTTCAGTAAGACTCGCGGCGTCGCCAGCTGCCGCCTCATAGCCGGGGGGAATTGTGCGATAGATTCTCCAGTCAGGAGCATCCTCTCTCCGCCGGAGCCCATGTGTATCACCTTGTCTCAAGAGGAGAGAAAGAGAAAGGCCCTATGGATAGAGACCATACATCTATGAGTCTCTGGGACAGGGATACATACGGCCCCCGTTTCGGCACACCGCTTCCTCAAGTTTCTTTTTGTAAAGAAAAGGAATGTAGGTCTGCGCCCGGGTATGAATACCCGCGGTCTCAATCAGAATCACAGTGAAGTACAGCTATCCACTTCCTCTTGATTTTCGAATATGAAGGAGTCACTGCAAACGGTGCCGCAGTTAGTTCTTGACAAAATTGGATCCTTAGGAAGGAGCATATAACTATGGTAGGTACGCCTTCTCGGAGCGAGGGAGATGAATGGAAGACAGCGTTTTAGCACGACTTCCGGGACCACTACGAGTAGCTGGGTCATGACATATGGGTTCGATGAATTCTCCCTCAGTCTTCCAACCAGTCTTCCATCCTTCGTCGATGAGAGTTTCGGGACATGCAGAGACAGAGTAAGTGTGTGTACAATTCGACGACATTCTGCTAAGTGTATAGTACTACCCGTGCTGAGCATGTAGCCCTGGTTGCGCCGAGTATTGAGAGGGGAGCTGTTGGAGCATGACCTATATGTCAAGGCAGAGAAATGTCTGTTTGTCCAGAAGTTCGGTCTCCCTTTCTGGGTTACCAGTTGTCTGCGTCAGGGTGAAGATGGAGGTAGACCGGGCGTCAGCTGTGCGTAATTGGCAGACCCCAACCAATGTGAAAGGAGGTGCAAAGGTTCTGGGTTTTTGAGAATTATTACGGGAGGTTTATCCCGGGTTTTGGACACAGGTGCTAGCGCCATAACGTCCTCTGTTAAAGGGGGGTCCGGTGCGCTTGCGGTGGTCAGCTGAGCGAGGACAGGCATTTGGAGAGACTAGAAGGACCTGTTTTACCTCCGGCGCCGGTGTTTGGCGCCTCGATCTTCTTTACCGTTCCCATAGTATAGGTGGACGCTCGTCAGAGAGCCCCGGGACAGGGCCCGTTCTTTCCCAGCGTTCTGGCACTCCACCTAAACCCGTCCCTGGCGTTCTACTCTAAGAAGCTCAGTCCGGCGTAGCGGAATGATGACGTAGTAGACAGGGAGCTTTTCGCCGTGGTACAGGCCCTAAAGGTGTGGCGGCATTGGCTCAGGGAGGGGCTCAACACCCCTTTCCTAATTTACCTGACCAATCGTAAACCGAACGTACATCCGGGCAGCTAGTGAGACTGAATCCTCGCCAGGCTCGTTGGACTATGGTTCCTAGCCCGGTTTTGTGTTTAAGAATCCCACAAAAAATACATCCCTGGTCCCCAGAACGGGCCAAGGCAGATGCTCTGTCTCGGCGTATGGACGCAGAGGAGAGGTCAGTTGAGTTCCACGCCCATACTACCCGGAGTTATTGTCTGGTTGCTCGGTGGTGTGCGGAGGTTGATGTGAGGGGATGCATCGGAAGCGGGGCGTTCACGCACGGACCCGAGGGTCCTCCACAGGGTCCCTGTGGGATCGGACGGCACGTTCCGCTCTGAGGTACGCGATCGCCCTTATTTGCTGGGACTCATACGTCCCCCCTCCTCTGGCCATCAGGGTATCGGCAGACCAGTGCAGTGCCTTAGCACGGAAAGTACTGGTGGCCAACGTTAGCTAGGGAGGTGAGTATCTTCTGTCTCCTCCTGTTCGGGGTGTGCACAGTGTAAGGCGCCCAGGACATTTGCCCAGGGGTTAAGTGACAACCCATGCCTATTACACAACGACCTGGTCCCCCCCTCTCGGTTGTTTTTGTTTACCGGGGACCTCCCCACCTCACAGGGGGAATACTACCATCCTGGTCGTTGTGGATTCGGTTTTTCCTCTAAGGCCTGTCGTCTCCTTCCCATGCCGTGTCTACCCCTGCCCTACAGACCGCTGAAGGCTCCTTGTTCACCCATGTCTTACGGCATTACGGGGTACCCGGGATATAGTGTCTGACCGAGGCCCCAAGTTTCAACCTCTAGGGTTTGTGGAGAGCATTTAATGAACTGTTGGGGGTTTCGGTAAGCCCTACCTCGGGGTACCACCCGGAGAGTCAATGGGGCAGGTGGACGTGGTCAACAAGGGATGTGGGTAGGTTTCTGAGGTCAATACTGTCAGGACCGGCCGGAGTGATGGGCGAGATATGTGCCCTGGGCCGATATGGCACAGAACTCTACTTCTCCATTCATCCACCCAACTAACCCTTTTCAGTGTGTATTAGGGTACCAGCCGGTTCTGGCACCATGGCATGAGAGCCAGTATCGAGGCCCCCGCTGTGATTGGGTGGGTGAGGCGCTCGGAGAGAGACTAGGAACTCTTGCACACGTCCATCTGCAGCGTGCCATAAGCTCGACAAGAAGCACGAGCGCCGCCCTACAACCGCAGAGTGAGGGGCCAGTGTACGCACCTGGAGATTCGAGTCTGGCTCTCAACCAGAAACCTGCCCCTCCGCGCTTCCCTGCCGGAAGCTGGGTCGGCGGTTTGTGGGTGCCATTTTACAGTACTGAGGAGATTGAACGAGGTGAGTTATAGGTTAGAGACTGACCTTTTGATTACACAAAATATAACCCCTCGTATCCATGTGTCTCTACTCAGGGTGGTGGTATTCTGGTCCACTCCAGGACTTTGAGATTTTGAGGATACTCCTCCGCCCCCGTTGGGGACATCGAGGTGGGACTAACCGCGTACCACCGTTGAGTCTATCCTGTGATTCTAGACGCCGGATGGGGGGTCTTCAATTAATCTCGTGGAGTGGGAGTGGTACGGCCCGGAGGATCGGTGCGGGTGCCAGAGGGACCGTCTTAGACCAGTCCTACGACCGATTTCCATCGTGGTTATCCTGCGCGCCCTGCTCCGCGCTTCCGGGTCTCCCCGGATCTCCGGGGTCGGCGCACGTCTGGAGCCGCGCGTCAGGGGGGGGTACTGGTCACGTTTTTCGGCCGAGGCTGCTCCTCTCCTTTGTTCGGGCAGGCTTCGTCGGTCGTCTTCTTCGAGTACTAAGCTGCCACCTTTCTCTGTTCTGTCTTTTGGTTTTGTCTTTTCATAACACCTGCCCCTTATTTGTGTCTTAATTGTTTCCCTTATTTAGTTCGTGGTGTTTTGGGTTCAGGTGTTATGCGTGATTGTTTGATTGTCAGCCTGCCTCTGTGAAGTTTATATTATTCCTCCTCGTTTGTTTTTTTCCCGAGAGCTGCACTGCGTGGCTTTTCTTTTTTTGAGCACTGTGTGTTTTTTGCGTAATTGTGTGCGCCACGGTTTGGGTTGGCGACTCCTTGTTTCGTTTTCTTTTGGGGAAAATTTCTAAAAAACGGTTGAAGTCATCCGGGGGCCTCGCTTGATTCCTTCCACTCCCTACAACACCCCTTGCAAACTGGTAGGAAGAATGTGTTGTGAATTATGCTTTTATAGCCTTTTTTTTTGACAGTAACGTTACTATAATAGTGTATTGTTAAATTTTAATTATGATATTGATATTTAATTTTTAACTTTTTTAAGATCCTAGGTTAATTACTAGAAATGATTGTTTTGGGTTTGGTTTTAGGATTCGTAACATTTGTTTTGCTTATTTTGAGAAAGTGGAATTTAGGTTATTTTTAAAAAAATCCCTGGGGTTTTGTTTGAAGGTTATCAACCTATTCTGTTTATCTTTTTGCAATAAAAAATCATAAAAGGGAAAAGTTTTTAG
>JAGTTL010003896.1:0-10879 GCA_036851935.1 Coregonus suidteri | reverse complement strand
TGTGTTGTTACTATAAGGACTAGAACACTGTGTTGTTACTATAAGGACTATAACACTGTGTTGTTACTATATAAGGACTAGAACACTGTGTTGTTACTATAAGGACTAGAACACTGTGTTGTGTACTATAAGGACTAGAACACTGTGTTGTATAAGCTATAAGGACTATAAGGACACTGTGTTGTTGCTATAAGGACTAGAACACTGTGTTGTTACTATAGGACTATAACACTGTGTTGTTGCTATAAGGACTAGAACACTGTGTGTTGTTGCTATAAGGACTATAACACTGTTGTTTTTGCTATACACTATAACACTGTGTTGTTACTATAAGGACTAGAACACTGTGTTGTTACTATAAGGACTAGAACACTGTGTTGTTGCTATAATGACTATAACACTGTGTTGTTACTATAAGGACTAAACACTGTGTTGTTACTATAAGGACTAAAACTGTGTTGTTACTATAAGGACTATAAACACTGTGTTGTTACTATGAAGGACTAGAACACTGTGTTGTTACTATAAGGACTAGAACACACTGTGTTGTTACTACTTATAAGGACTATAAGGACTAGAACTGTGTTGTTACTATAAGGACTAGAACACTGTGTTTGTTGCTATAAGGACTATAAACACTGTGTTGTTACTATGAGGACTAGAACACTGTGTTGTTACTATAAGGACTAGAACACTGTGTTGTTACTATAAGGACTAGAACACTGTGTTGTTACTATAAGGACTAGAACACTGTGTTTATACTATAAGGACTAGAACACTGTGTTGTTACTATAAGGACTAGAACACTGTGTTGTTACTATAAGGACTAGAACACTGTGTTGTTGCTATAAGGACTAGAAAACTGTGTTGTTACTATGAGGACTAGAACACTGTGTTGTTACTATAAGGACTATAACACTGTGTTGTTACTATAAGGACTATAAGGTGTTGTTATAACACTAGGTGTTGTTACTATTGCTATATAAGGACTAGACACTGTGTTGTTACTATAAGGACTAGAACACTGTGTTGTTACTATAAAGGACTATAACACTGTGTTGTTACTATAAGGACTAGAACACTGTGTTGTTACTATGAGGACTAGAACACTGTGTTGTTGCTATAAGGACTATAACACTGTGTTGTTACTATAAGGACTATAACACTGTGTTGTTACTATAAGGACTAGAACACTGTGTTGTTACTATAAGGACTATAACACTGTGTGTTACTGCTATAAGGACTAGAACACTGTGTTGTTACTATAAGGACTAGAACACTGTGTTGTTACTATAAGGACTAGAACACTGTGTTGTTACTATATAAGGACTATAACACACTGTGTTGTTACTATAAGACTAGAAACACTGTGTTGTTGCTATAAGGACTAAAACAATGTGTTGTTGCTATAAGGACTAGAACACTGTGTTGTTACTATAAGGACTATAAAACTGTGTTGTTACTATAAGGACTAGAACACTGTGTTGTTACTATAAGGACTAGAACACTGTGTTGTTACTATAAGGACTAGAACACTGTGTTGTTACTATAAGGACTAGAACACTGTGTTGTTGCTATAAGGACTAGAACACTGTGTTGTTACTATATGGACTAGAAACACTGTGTTGTTACTATAAATGACTATAACACTGTGTTGTTACTATAAGGACTAGAACACTGTGTTGTTACTATAAGGACTAGAACACTGTGTTGTTACTATAAGGACTAGAACACTGTGTTGTTACTATAAGGACTAGGACACTGTTGTGTTGCTATAAGGACTAGAACACTATGTTGTTACTATAAGGACTAGAAAGCACTGTGTTGTTGCTATAAGGACTAGAACACTGTGTTGTTACTATAAGGACTAGAACACTGTGTTGTTACTATAAGGACTAGAACACTGTGTTGTTACTATAAGGACTAGAAAACTGTGTTGTTACTATAAGACTAGAACACTGTGTGTTGCTATAAGGACTAGAACACTGTGTTGTTACTATAAGGACTAGAACACTGTGTTGTTACTATAAGGACTAGAACACTGTGTTGTTACTATGGGGACTAGAACACTGTGTTGTTACTATAAGGACTAGAACACTGTGTTGTTACTATAGAACACTGACTATAAGGACTAGAACACTTTTGTTACTATAAGGACTAGAACACTGTGTTTGTTACTATAAGGACTAGAACACTGTGTTGTTACTATGATGACTAGAACTATGTGTTGTTGCTATAAGGATATAAGACTAGAACACTGTGTTGTTACTTTAAGGATATAAGGACTAGAACACTGTGTTGTTACTATAAGGACTAGAACACTGTGTTGTTACTATAAGGACTAGAACACTGTGTTGTTACTATGAGGACTAGAAAACTATGCTGTTGCTATATGGACTAGAACACTGTGTTGTTGCTATAAGGTCTAGAAAACGGTGTTGTTACTATATGGACTACAACACTGTGTTGTTAATATGAGGACTAAAACTCTGTGTTGTTACTATAAGGACTAGAACACTGTATTGTTACTATAAGGACTAGAAAACTGTGATTTTCATTAATATTTTAGTATACGCTCACTGTGTTGAGCGACTATAAGGACTAGAACACATGTGTTTTCATACTGGCTATAAGGAATCAAACCCACATTCCTGGCGTTGCAATAAGGCCATACTCTACCAACTAAGCTACATCCCTGCCGGCCATTCCTATAACCCTGTACTAGAACCACTGTGCGCCGTTACTATAAGGACTACGACAGAGCCTGGATTCGAACCAGGATATAAGTGGCATAGCTAGCACTGTGATGTTACTATGAACACTCGGGACTACTAAATACTGTGTTGTTAATATGAGGACTAGAACACTGTGTTGTTGCTATAAGGACTAGAACACTGTGTTGTTACTATAAGGACTAGAACACTGTGTTGTTACTATAAGGACTAGATAACTGTGTTGTTACTATAAGGACTAGAACACTGTGTTGTTACTATAAGGACTAGAACACTGTGTTGTTACTATAAGGACTAGAAACTGTGTTGTTACTATAAGGACTATAACACTGTGTTGTTGCTATAAGGACTATAACACTGTGTTGTTGCTATAAGGACTAGAACACTGTGTTTTTGCTTAAATGACTATAACACTGTGTTGTTGCTATAAGGACTAGAACACTGTGTTGTTACTATTAGGACTAGAACACTGTGTTGTTACTCTAAGGACTAGAACACTGTGTTGTTGCTATAAGGATATAAGGACTAGAACAATGTGCTGATACTATAAGGCCTTGAACTGTGTTGCAATAGTGTTTGTTACTATAAGGACTATAACACGGTGTTGTTACTATAAGGACTAGAACACTATGCTGATTACTATAAGGACTAGAACACTGTGTTGTTACTATAAGGACTAGAACACTGTGTTGTTAATAAGATGAGGACTATAAACACTAAGTGTTGTTATATAAGACTAGAACACTGTGTTGTTACTATAAGGACTAGAACACTGTGTGTTGGTATAAGGACTAGAACACTGTGTTGTTACTATTAGGACTAGAAAAACTGTGTTGTTACTATAAGGACTAGAACACTGTGTTGTTGCTATAAGGACTATAACACTGTGTTGTTGCTATAAGGACTAGAACACTGTGTTGTTACTATAAGGACTAGAAACACTGTGTTGTTGCTATAAACTGTGTTGTTACTATAAGGACTAGAAACACTGTGTTGTTGCTATAAGGACTATAACACTGTGTTGTTGCTATAAGGACTAGAACACTGTGTTGTTTGCTATGAGGACTAGAACACTGTGTTGTTGCTATAAGGACTAGAACACTGTGTTGTTACTATAAGGACTAGAACAATGTGTTGTTGCTATAAGGACTAGAACACTGTGTTGTTGCTATAAGGACTATAACACTGTGTTGTTGCTATAAGGACTATAAACACTGTGTTGTTGCTATAAGGACTAGAACACTGTGTTGTTACTATAAGGACTAGAACACTGTGTTGTTACTATAAGGACTAGAACACGGTGTTTGCTGAGGACTATAAGGACTAAGAACAACGGTGTTGTTACTATAAGGAGGACACTGTGTTGTTACACTGTGTAACACTGTGTTGTTATATAAGGACTAGAACACTGTGTTGTTGCTATGAGGACTATAACACTGTGTTGTTACTATAAGGACTAGAAAACTGTGTTGTTACTATAAGGACTATAACACTGTGTTGTTGCTATAAGGACTAGAACACTGTGTTGTTACTATAAGGACTAGAACACTGTGTTGTTGCTATAAGGACTAGAACACTGTGTTTTGTTAAGGACTATGAGGACTATGAACACTGTGTTGTTTACTATAAGGACTATAACACTGTGTTGTTGTTACTATAAGGACTAGAACACTGTGTTGTTACTATAAGGACTAGAAAACTGTGATGTTACTATAAGGACTAGAACACTGTGTTGTTACTATAAGGACTAGAACACTGTGTTGTTACTATAAGACTAGAACACTGTGTTGTTGTATATGAGGACTATAACACTATAACATGTGTTGTGTTGTTACTATAAGGACTAGAAAGCTCTGTGTTGTTGCTATAAGCTATGAGGACTAGAAAGACTGTGTTGTTTGTTACTATAAGGACTAGAACACTATGTTGTTACTATAAGGACTAGAACACTGTGTTGTTGCTATAAGGACTATAACACTGTGTTGTTGCTATAAGGACTAGAACACTGTGTTGTTGCTATGAGGACTATAACACTGTGTTGTTGCTATAAGGACTAGAACACTGTGTTGTTACTATGAAGACTAGAGCACTGTGTTGTTGCTATAAGGACTAGAACACTGTGCTGATACTATAAGGACTTGAACAATGTTTTGTTGCTATAAGGACTAGAACACGGTGTTTTTGCTATGAGGACTATAACACTGTTTTGTTGCTATGAGGACTATAAAACTGTGTTGTTACTGTGAGGACAGGAACACTGTGTTGTTACTATAAGGACTAGAACACTGTGTTGTTAATATAAGGACTAGAACACTGTGTTGTTACTATAAGGACTAGAACACTGTGTTGTTACTATAGGACTAGAACACTGTGTTGTTACTATACTATAACTGTGACTAGAACACTGTGTAACACTGTGTTGTTACTATAAGGACTAGAAAACTATGTTGTTACTATAAGGACTTGAACACTGTGTTGTTACTATAAGGACTAGAACACTGTGTTGTTACTATAAGGACTAGAACACTGTGTTGTTACTATAAGGACTAGAACACTGTGTTGTTGCTATAAGGACTAGAACACTGTGTTGTTGCTATAAGGACTAGAACACTGTGTTGTTACTATGAGGACTAGAACACTGTGTTGTTGCTATAAGGACTAGAACACTGTGCTGATACTATAAGGACTTGAACAATGTTGTTGCTATAAGGACTAGAACACTGTGTTGTTGCTATAAGGACTAGAACACTGTGTTGTTACTATAAGGACTAGAACACTATGTTGTTACTATGAGGACAGGAACACTGTGTTGTTACTATAAGGACTAGAAAACTGTGTTGTTACTATAAGGACTAGAACACTGTGTTGTTACTATAAGGACTAGAACACTGTGTTTGTTAATATAAGGACTAGAACACTGTGTGTTGCTATAAGGACTATAAGGACTAGATACACTTGTGTTGTTTACTATAAGGACTAGAACACTGTGTTGTTGCTATAAGGACTAGAACACTGTGGTGTTACTATAAGGACTTAGAACACTGTGTTGTTGCTATAAGGACTAAGCACTGTGTGTTACTATAAGAAAACACTGTGTTGTTGCTATAGGACTAGAACACTGTGTTGTTGCTATAAGGACTAGAACACTGTGTTGTTGCTATAAGGACTAGAACACTGTGTTGTTGCTATAAGGACTAGAACACTGTGTTGTTACTATAAGGACTAGAACAATGTTTGTTGCTTAAGGACTAGAAACTGTGTTTTGCTATAAGGACTAGAACACTGTGTTGTTGCTATAAGGACTAGAAGAACACTGTGTGTTACTATAAGGACTATAACACTGTGTTGTTTGCTATAAGGACTAGAACACGGTGTTGTTTGCTATGAGGACTATAACACTGTTGTTGCTATAAGAGAGTAGAAAACGGTGTTGTTACTATAAGGACTAGAACACTGTGTTGTTACTATAAGGACTATAACACTGTGTTGTTGCTATAAGAATATAAGGACTAGAACACTGTGTTGTTGCTATAAGGACTAGAACACTGTGTTGTTACTATGAGGACTAGAACAACTGTGTTGTTGCTATAAGGACTAGAAAACTGTGTTGTTACTATAAGGACTAGAACACTGTGTTGTTACTATAAGGACTAGAACACTGTGTTGTTTACTATGAGGACTAGAACACTGTGTTGTTACTATAAGGACTATAAGTGTTGTTACTATAAGGAACACTGTGTTGTTACTATAAGGACTAGAACACTGTGTTGTTACTATAAGGACTAGAAAACTGTGTTGTTGCTATAAGGACTAAAACACTGTGTTGTTACTATAAGGACTATAACACTGTGTTGTTGCTATAAGGACTAGAACACTGTTGTTGTTAAGGACTAGAACACTGTGTTGTTGCTATGAAGGACTGTTTGTTGTTGCTATAAGGACTAGAACACTGTGTTGTTACTATAAGGACTAGAACACTGTGTTGTTGCTATAAGGACTAGAACACTGTGTTGTTACTATGACTATAACACTGTGTTGTTGCTATGAGGACTATAAGTGACTATAAGGACAGAACACTGTGTTGTTACTATAAGGACTAGAACACTAGAACTATAAGGACTAGAACTTGTTGTTGCTATAATGACTAGAACACGGTGTTTTTGCTATGAGGACTATAACACTGTGTTGTTTCTATGAGAACTAAAACACTGTGTTGTTACTATGAGGACTAGAAAACTGTGTTGTTACTATAAGGACTAGAACACTGTGTTGTTACTATGAGGACTAGAAACACTGTGTTGTTACTATAAGGACTAGAACACTGTGTTGTTACTATAAGGACTAGAAAACGGAGTTGTTACTATAATGATTATAACACTGTGTTGTTACTATAAGGACTAGAAAACTGTGATGTTACTATAAGGACTAGAACACTGTGTTGTTAATATGAGGACTAGAACACTGTGTTGTTACTATATGGACTATAACACTGTGTTGTTACTATAAGGACTATAACACTGTGTTGTTACTATAAGGACTAGAACACTATGTTGTTACTATAAGGACTTGAAAGCTCTGTTTTGTTGCTATAAGGAATAAAGCACTGTGTTGTTACTATAAGGACTAGAACACTGTGTTGTTACTGTGAGGACTATAACACTGTGTTGTTGCTATAAGGACTAGAACACTGTGTTGTTGCTATGAGGACTATAACACGTTGTTGCTATAAGGACTAGAACACTGTGTTGTTACTATAAGGACTAGAAAACTGTGATGTTACTATAAGGACTAGAACACTGTGTTGTTACTATAAGGACTAGAACGCTGTGTTGTTAATTTCTGGACTATAACACTGTTTTGTTACTATAAGGACTAGAACACTGTGTTGTTACTATAAGGACTAGAACACTGTGTTGTTACTATAATGACTAGAACACTGTGTTGTTGCTATAAGTACTATAACACTGTGTTGTTACTATAAGGACTATAACACTATGGTGTTACTATAAGGACTTGAAAGCTATGTGTTGTTGCTATAAGGACTAGAGCACTGTGTTGTTGCTATAAGGACTATAACACTGTGTTGTTGCTATAAGGACTATAACGCTGTGTTGTTGCTATTAGGACTATAACATTGTGTTGTTGCTATAAGGACTATATCATTGTCTTGTTGCTATAAGGACTATAAAACTGTGTTGTTGCTATAAGGACTAGAACCTTGTTCAATAGAGATATTTGTAAATGCTCCAGTTCAGAACCTCCACACATCTTTTCTCTGTTGTGATAATTCAATTCTATTGACCGTTATTTAATCAGGGAGTCACCAGAGTCTCTTTTAGGAGGGAGTCCTGCGTATATACAATTTCATAAAATACATAAACAATCTAATCCAATATAAAACTAATAAAATACAGCACAACACATATTGAACAGACACGCATAAAAATAAACAATATACACAAAACACGTTCAACTAAAACAAACACATTTTTCATTGTAAAAATAATCTGTTGAAGTCCTCTGTTGAACCCAGTCAGGTAGTTTGCGTTATACAGGCTCTTCGGTTTTATCTCACAGCACCAACTATTTCTCTCTCTCTCTCTCTCTCTCTCTCTCTCTCTCTCTCTCTCTCTCTCTCTCTCTCTCTCTCTCTCTCTCTCTCTCTCTCTCTCTCTCTCTCTCTCTCTCTCTCTCTCTCTCTCTCTCTCTCTCTCTCTCTCTCTCTCTCTCTCTCTCTCTCTCTCTCTCTCTCTCTCTCTCTCTCTCTCTCTCTCTCAATTCAGTTCAATTCAATTCCAATTCAATTTATGGGCTTTATTGGCATGGGAAACGTGTGTTATCATTGCCAAAGCAAGTGAAGTAGATAATTAACAAAAGTGAAATAAACAATAAATATTAACAGTAAACATTACACACAGAAGTTCCAAAAGAATAAAGACATTTCAAATGTCATATTATGTCTATATACAGTGTTGTAACAATGTGCAAATAGTTAAAGTACAAATGGGAAAATAAATAAACATAAATATAGGTTGTATTTACAATGGTGTTTGTTCTTCACTGGTTGCCCTTTTCTTGTGGCAACAGGTCACAAATCTTCCTGCTGTGATGGCTGTCACGATCGTCGGGAAGAGAGGACCAAGGCGCAGCGTGGAATGCAAACATATTTTATTTAAATAATGATCACACGAACAAAACAACAAAACGATAACGTGACGTCCCTGGTTACATACACAAACCAACACCAAATGAATGCCAAACGGCTACCTAAGTATGGCTCCCAATCAGAGACAACGAGCTACAGCCGTCTCTGATTGGGAGCCACCCTGGCTAACCTAGAAATAAACACCCTGGCTCAACATACGAGAGTCCCCAGAGCCAGGGCGTGACAGTACCCCCCCCCCAAAGGCGCGGACTCCGACCGCGCCAACCACACACAACAGGGAAGGGACCGGGTGGGCACTCCGCCTCGGCGGCGGATCCGGCTCCGGACATGACCCCCACTCCCTCTCTAACCCCCCAAAGCGCCCCTGGTCCGGTCTGGCCCTGCTGGCCGGAGCTGGACTGAACACTGGTGGAGCGGATTGCTCTAGCTCCGGAGTGGAGCAGCTGACCGGTGCCGGACCAGGCATCGGTGGAACAGGTACGGGCTGTGCCGAACTGACGACGCGCACCACTGGCTTGGTGCGGGGAGCAGGAACGGGACGAACCGGACTGACGACGCGCACCACTGGCTTGGTGCGGGGAGCAGGGACGGGCCGAACCGGGCTGACGACGCGCACCACTGGCTTGGTGCGGGGAGCAGGAGCGGGACGAACCGGGCTGACGACGCACACCACTGGCTTGGTGCGGGGAGCAGGAACGGGCCGAACCGGGCTGATGACGCGCACCACTGGCTTGGTGCGGGGAGCAGGACGAACCGGGCTGACGACGCACACCACTGACTTGGTGCGGGGAGCAGGAACGGGCCGGACCGGGCTGGCGACGCGCACCACTGGCTTGGTGCGAGGGGCAGGAACAGGCCGGACCGCACCACAGGCTCGGCGAGGAACAGGCGCATCTGGCGACAGGCATCACAGGCTCGATGCGAGGAACAGGAACAGGCCGGACAGTACTGGGGACACACACCACTGGCCCTACGCGGGGATCAGGAACGGGCCGGACCGGACTGGTAACACAACCCAGTACCTCTTGCCGTGCCTCTACACTTTCCCTCCCCTTTGTGACCAGTGGTCCCCGTAACCTGGCGGCCTCCTCTGCTAACCCGCTGGACCGCTCTATCGCGGCCTCCTGCTGCCCCGTCGTCCACGGCGTGAGCCCCCCCCTAAAAAATTTCTGGCCGTCTCTCCCCGTGGACCAGGCCTCCATGTCTCTCGCCAGACTCTCACCCCACTGCTCCAAAGTCCAACCTCTCTCCTCTTCACTTGGCTTGGCCCAGTCGAGACTCTTACTCCACTGCTCCCAAGTCCATCCTCTCTCTTCTTCACGCTGCTTGGTCCTGTTATGGTGGTTTCTTCTGTCACGATCGTCGGGAAGAGAGGACCAAGGCGCAGCGTGGAATGCGAACATATTTTATTTAAATAATGATCACACGAACAAAACAACAAAACGATAATGTGACGTCCCTGGTTACATACACAAACCAACACGGAACAAGAAACCACACCAAATGAATGCCAAACGGCTACCTAAGTATGGCTCCCAATCAGAGACAACGAGCTACAGCCGTCTCTGATTGGGAGCCACCCTGGCTAACATAGATATACAAAACCTAGAAATAAACACCCTGGCTCAACATACGAGAGTCCCCAGAGCCAGGGCGTGACAATGGCACACTGTGGTTTTTCACCCAGTATATGAGGGAGTTTATCAAAATTGGGTTTGCTTTCGAATTCTTTGTGGATCTCTGTAATCTGAGGGAAATAGGTGTCTCTAATATGGTCATACATTTGGCAGGAGGTTAGGAAGTGCAGCTCAATTTCCACCTCATTTTGTGGGCAGTGTGCACATAGCCTGTCTTCTCTTGAGAGCCAGGTCTGCCTATGGCAGCCTTTCTCAATAGCAAGGCTATGCTCACTGAGTCTGTACATAATCAAAGCTTTCCTTAAGTTTGGGTCAGTCACAGTGGTCAGGTATTCTGCCACTGT
>JAGTTL010003893.1:0-13694 GCA_036851935.1 Coregonus suidteri | reverse complement strand
TACAAACCTGACTTAGTTACACCAGCTCTGTCAGGAGGAATGGGCCAAAATTCACCCAACTTATTGTGGGAAGTTTGTGGAAGGCTACCCGAAACGTTTGACCCAAGTTAAACAATTTAAAGGCAATGCTACCAAATACTAATTGAGTGTATGTAAACTTCTGACCAACTGGGAATGTGATGAAAGAAATAAAAGCTGAAATAAATCATTCTCTCTACTATTACTCTGACATTTCACATTCTTAAAATAAAGTGGAAATCCTAACTGACCTAAGACAGGGAATTTTTACTAGGATTAAATGTCAGGAATTGTGAAAAACAGAGTTTAAATGTATTTGGCTAAGGTGTATGTAAACTTCCGACTTCAACTGTATTAGAAGCTTCTTCCATACATTGCATTATATGCCCAGAACTTAATTCACCAGGTACAGGTTTCACCCAGACAGATTTAAGGTGCGCTCCTCTGGTAACTCTTCCCCCTGTTGATCACGGGAGTAATTAATTGGCGCGTAACTGATTTGGACCTGGGAGTTGCTTTCACCTGTTCTTTATTTAAGGTGAAAGCCAGAAGCAGCCTGCCGTTGATGTGAGCTGGGAGCAGCTTGACCGAGGCGACTGTTGCTGGAGCAGACCAGGACCAGTGACCAGGACCAGTGGCCAGGACCACAGACCAGGACCAGTGACCAGGACCAGTGGCCAGGACCACAGACCAGGACCAGTGGCCAGGACCACAGACCAGGACCAGTGGCCAGGACCACAGACCAGGACCAGTGGCCAGGACCAGTGGCCAGGACCAGTGACCAGGACCAGTGGCCAGGACCAGTGGCCAGGACCACAGACCAGGACCAGTGGCCAGGACCACAGACCAGGACCAGTGGCCAGGACCACAGACCAGGACCAGTGACCAGGACCAGTGGCCAGGACCACAGACCAGGACCAGTGGCCAGGACCACAGACCAGGACCAGTGGCCAGGACCACAGACCAGGACCAGTGACCAGGACCAGTGGCCAGGACCACAGACCAGGACCAGTGACCAGGACCAGTGGCCAGGACCACAGACCAGGACCAGTGGCCAGGACCAGTGGCCAGGACCAGTGACCAGGACCAGTGGCCAGGACCAGTGGCCAGGACCACAGACCAGGACCAGTGGCCAGGACCACAGACCAGGACCAGTGGCCAGGACCACAGACCAGGACCAGTGGCCAGGACCAGTGGCCAGGACCACAGACCAGGACCAGTGGCCAGGACCAGTGACCAGGACCACAGACCAGGACCAGTGGCCAGGACCAGTGGCCAGGACCACAGACCAGGACCAGTGGCCAGGACCAGTGGCCAGGACCACAGACCAGGACCAGTGGCCAGGACCACAGACCAGGACCAGTGGCCAGGACCAGTGACCAGGACCACAGACCAGGACCAGTGGCCAGGACCACAGACCAGGACCAGTGGCCAGGACCACAGACCAGGACCAGTGGCCAGGACCACAGACCAGGACCAGTGACCAGGACCAGTGGCCAGGACCACAGACCAGGACCAGTGGCCAGGACCACAGACCAGGACCAGTGACCAGGACCAGTGGCCAGGACCACAGACCAGGACCAGTGGCCAGGACCACAGACCAGGACCAGTGACCAGGACCAGTGGCCAGGACCACAGACCAGGACCAGTGACCAGGACCAGTGGCCAGGACCACAGACCAGGACCAGTGGCCAGGACCACAGACAGGACCAGTGACCAGGACCAGTGGCCAGGACCACAGACCAGGACCAGTGACCAGGACCAGTGACCAGGACCGGTGACCAGGACCACAGACCAGGACCAGTGACCAGGACCAGTGGCCAGGACCACAGACCAGGACCAGTGACCAGGACCAGTGGCCAGGACCAGTGGCCAGGACCACAGACCAGGACCAGTGACCAGGACCAGTGACCAGGACCGGTGACCAGGACCACAGACCAGGACCAGTGACCAGGACCAGTGACCAGGACCAGTGACCAGGACCAGTGACCAGGACCGGTGACCAGGACCAGTGACCAGGACCAGTGGCCAGGACCACAGACCAGGACCACAGACCAGGACCAGTGACCAGGACCACAGACCAGGACCAGTGTTGAAACAGAGAGAGAAGGCCTTTATGGGAATTGAACTCATCACCCTTCCCAAAGCTGAGGACCTCTCCATAGTTATTTTCCAACATTTTACCTGATAGCACGAAATTCTCTACTGCTTTGTGCCACACACTCATTAATGTATGTTCACCCTTCCCTAAGTTAACTCCCCTATTTCCATCCGCACCAGTATGGACTCACAACCGGGGCAAATTCCTTTGGATCGCACTCGACAAGTCATTGTGGATTAAAGCGACTTTTCTGCCTGAACAGTCTGAATGACAATACACTACATGACCAAAGGTATGTGGACACCTGTTCGTCAAACCTCTCATTCCAAAATCATGGCCATTAATATGGAGTTGGTCCCCCCTTTGCTGCTATAACAGCCTCCACTCTTCTGGGAAGGCTTTCCACTAGATGTTGGAACATTGCTGCAGGGACTTGCTTCCATTCAGCCACAAGAGCATTAGTGAGGTCGGGCACTGATGTTGGGCGATTAGGCCCGGCTCACAGTCGGCGTTCCAATTCACACCAAAGGTGATTCATCACTCCAGAGAACGTGTTTGCACTGCTCCAGAGTCCAATTGCGGCGAGCTTTACACCACTCCAGCCAACGCTTTTCGTGACGCTCCCGACAAACAGTTCTTGTGCTGATGTTGCTTCCAGAGGCAGTTTGGAACTCGGTAGTGAGTTTTGCAACCGAGGATATTCTATTTTTACGCACTATGCGCTTCAGCACTCGGCGGTCCCATTCTGTGAGCTTGTGTGGTCTACCACTTCGAGGCTGAGACGTTGTTTCTCCTAGACGTTTCCACTTCACAATAACAGCACTTACAGTTGACCGGGGCAGCTCTAGCAGGGCAGAAATTTGCTGAACTGACTTGTTGGAAAGGTGGCATCCTATGACGGCGACACGTTGAAAGTCACTGAGCTCTTCAGTAAGGCCATTCTACTGCCAATGTTTGTCTATGGAGATTGCATGGCTGTGTGCAAAGCAGTCATCAAGGCAAAGGGTGGCTACTTTGAAGAATCTCAAATATAAAATAGATTTTGATTTGTTTAACACTTTTATGGTTACTGCATGATTCCATATGTGTTATTTCATAGTTTTGATGTCTTCACTATTATTCTACAATATAGAAAATAGTAAAAACAAAGGAAAACCCTTGAATGAGTAAGTGTGTCCAAACCTTTGACTGTGGTACTGTATATATTGTATCTTTGTGTTGTTGTTGTCAGGTAACATTCTGATATTATGGTTGTTGTAAAAACTGTACTTCTGATAAATGAGGAGGACTTAACAGGATATATTTAGTTTTCTATATTTTTATTAAATGAAGATTAATGTATAGAATAAGGATAAAATACAGTTTAACAAAATAGAAAATAAGAAAATAAACAAGTAACAGTATTTTTCAAACTTATTTCATAGTAAATTCATATATACACACAGGTCCATCCTTCAAATGAATTGTTGTCATTGTCACCATCCACTCAGGACTGTACAATGTCAAGTAAACGTAGTGAACGTAGTGACCCTATTGGAGTCATATAAATGGATACAGTAAAAGGTACAGTACTTAATCATTTAGCTTAGATTGTTTTAGATCATTTAATGTACATTTAATGTGGTCCTCTGTAGCTCAATTGGTAGAGCATGGTGCTTGTAACGCCAGGGTAGTGGGTTCGATCCCCGGGACCACCCATACGTAAAAATGTATGCACACATGACTGTAAGTCGCTTTGGATAAAAGTGTCTGCTAAATGGTAAATTATAGCTAAAGTTAATCACCTATAGACTTTCCCTCTCATTGGAAGTAGATACTTCATTTAGCTTTGATTCTTTAAATCATTTAAATGTCTCTTCCCTCAGATTGGAAGTAGATTCTTCATTGTAATTCAGCTCACAGTATAAAGTGTTAACATGATGTTGTAAAACGCAGAGACATCAGCTGGTCAGGAGTGCTGTGATGAGGTGTGTGTGTGTGTGTGTGTGTGTGTGTGTGTGTGTGTGTGTGTGTGTGTGTGTGTGTGTGTGTGTGTGGTTTTCACTGCAGCTGCTCCAGCAGAGGAGAGCAGTCCTCCAGTCTGTCTAATCCCTCTACGACCTCTATCAGACCCTCCACCTTCTCTCTGGGAAGGACCCCGCCCCCGCGTTGCTACGGAACTTCTTCCTCAGGCTCTCATTGGTCAACGGGTTACGCCAGTGACCGTAGAACGTATCACAGCGTCCCTTCAGGACGTCCCCGCCCACCAGCGTCACCTGCACCTCGCCGTACATGCGGTCAAAGTTAGCGGGGTTGTCATGGGGATGCTCGACGTGGACACGCCCCAGCAGGGCGTGGAGGTCGGGGCGCTGCAGTGCGTCCTGGGAGAATGAGTCCACGGTGACTTCTCCGTCCAGCAGGGCAGAGCAGGCGTTGAACTGGAAGGAGTGTCTGGCCTCATGCTCCGACTCCGGGAACGGACGATCAATGTACTTGGAGCGGGGAACCCTGAGAAGGATGTCCTGGACCTGACCTACGACCTCTGACCCCTGCTCCCCCAGCAGCAGTTTGTGTACGGAGGCAGCAGCGTCGGCTACCCAGTGCATCCCCAGGTGGGCCGGGAACCTCTTGAACGCTATGTCCTGGTCCTCCAGGAGGAACTGCAACTCCTCCTCTGGGGAGGTCAAAGGTCGTGGGGCGTAGTCCTCGTAGAAGGCGCTGAACCCTGCCACCCCGGCGGTGTCATCCAGGACCCTGGGTGAGGCCTCCAGACCTCTAGAGGCCAGTAGAGCTGCCTCCAGCCCCAGCCGCGCCGCGTTGCCGATGTGGAGGGGTTTAGATTGGGTGGCCGCGTTGGCCATGGGGGCTCCTGATAGGCTGGCAGCGATGGCCAGGGCGTGGCTACACTGGGAGCGTTCCAGAGAGAGGAGGCGGGCGCAGGCTGCTGCACTACCCAGAGTACCCACAACAGTAGGGGGGTGGAACCTGGAGGGAGAGGGGGGGTGGGAGGAGAGAGAGAGAGAGAGGTCAGATGTTAAGGAAGCACAGGTCTGAAGACGAAACTAAAACTAAACATGTCTGTTTTAGGAGCAAGTAACCTTGAGTAAACCAGCAAACAGCTCAGTCATGATGATGTCAGTGCTGGGTCAGTGAGGACAGGTCTCTGTCTACAGTGAGGACAGGTCTCTGTCTACAGTGAGGACAGGTCTCTGTCTACAGTGAGGACAGGTCTCTGTCTACAGTGAGGACAGGTCTCTGTCTACAGTGAGGACAGGTCTCTGTCTACAGTGAGGACAGGTCTCTGTCTACAGTGAGGACAGGTCTCTGTCTACAGAACAGAATGCTACAGGACAGGACAGCCATCTGGTTTATACAGCCTGCGTAGGGAGGAGAACCTGAGAGTCTATTTCAGTGGTCTTGAGGGAAATAACAGATTGCAAATAATTTCAGCATATTGTCACAGTGGTGAAACAGCAGAGAGGGGGTACTGTTGTATAAACAGCTGTATGTCTGTGGGAGCATTCAGTGGAATCCACCACCTGCTGCACTCTATTAAACTAAACGAATTACACTGCCCAGTGAACCCCTTCTAGTCCTGCTAGAATAGCACACAAACAGGCCCAATCAGTTCCACTTAACATCCCAGTAAAATATGGCCTCAGACGTGACCATCCTCTTAAAGCAACTCTGATGTTACCTTACTCAGGCTCTGAACTCCAAGGTTAACCGAGACCTCAACTTATTTTCCCAGGTCTGATAGATCCAGCTCTCACCTCTTGGGGATGTTGTGGGTTAGAGTCAGGGTTAGGTTAGGGGTCAGGGTAAGGGGTCAGGGTCATGGTCCTCACCTCTTGGGGATGTTGTGGGTTAGAGTCAGGGTTAGGTTTAGGGGTCAGGGTTAGGGGTCATGGTCCTCACCTCTTGGGGATGTTGTGGGTTAGAGTCAGGGTTAGGTTTAGGGGTCAGGGTTAGGGGTCATGGTCCTCACCTCTTGGGGATGTTGTGGGTTAGTGTCAGGGTTAGGTTTAGGGGTCATGGTCCTCACCTCTTGGGGATGTTGTGGGTTAGTGTCAGGGTTAGGTTAGGGGTCATGGTCCTCACCTCTTGGGGATGTTGTGGGTTAGTGTCAGGGTTAGGTTAGGGGTCATGGTCCTCACCTCTTTGGGGATGTTGTGGGTTAGAGTCAGGGTTAGGTTAGGGGTCATGGTCCTCACCTTTTGGGGATGTTGTGGGTTAGTGTCAGGGTTAGGTTAGGGGTCATGGTCCTCACCTTTTGGGGATGTTGTGGGTTAGTGTCAGGGTTAGGTTAGGGGTCAGGGTCAGGGGTCAGGGTCATGGTCCTCACCTTTTGGGGATGTTGTGGGTTAGTGTCAGGGTTAGGTTTAGGGGTCAGTGTCAGGGGTCATGGTCCTCACCTTTTGGGGATGTTGTGGGTTAGTGTCAGGGTTAGGTTAGGGGTCATGGTCCTCACCTCTTGGGGATGTTGTGGGTTAGTGTCAGGGTTAGGTTAGGGGTCATGGTCCTCACCTCTTGGGGATGTTGTGGGTTAGTGTCAGGGTTAGGTTAGGGGTCATGGTCCGCACCTTTTGGGGATGTTGTGGGTTAGTGTCAGGGTTAGGTTAGGGGTCATGGTCCTCACCTCTTGGGGATGTTGTGGGTTAGAGTCATGGTTAGGTTAGGGGTCATGGTCCTCACCTCTTGGGGATGTTGTGGGTTAGAGTCAGGGTTAGGTTAGGGGTCATGGTCCTCACCTCTTGGGGATGTTGTGGGTTAGTGTCAGGGTTAGGTTTAGGGGTCAGAGTCAGGGGTCATGGTCCTCACCTCTTGGGGATGTTGTGGGTTAGAGTCAGGGTTAGGTTAGGGGTCATGTTCCTCACCTCTTGGGGATGTTGTGGGTTAGTGTCAGGGTTAGGTTAGGGTCATGGTCCTCACCTCTTGGGGATGTTGTGGGTTAGAGTCAGGGTTAGGTTAGGGGTCATGGTCCTCACCTCTTGGGGATGTTGTGGGTTAGTGTCAGGGTTAGGTTAGGGGTCATGGTCCTCACCTTTTGGGGATGTTGTGGGTTAGTGTCAGGGTTAGGTTAGGGGTCATGGTCCTCACCTCTTGGGGATGTTGTGGGTTGGTGTCAGGGTTAGGTTAGGGGTCAGGGTTAGGGGTCATGGTCCTCACCTCTTGGGGATGTTGTGGGTTAGAGTCAGGGTTAGGTTAGGGTCATGGTCCTCACCTCTTGGGGATGTTGTGGGTTAGTGTCAGGGTTAGGTTAGGTTAGGGGTCATGGTCCTCACCTTTTGGGGATGTTGTGGGTTAGTGTCAGGGTTAGGTTAGGGGTCATGGTCCTCACCTCTTGGGGATGTTGTGGGTTAGTGTCAGGGTTAGGTTAGGGGATAGGTTAGGGGTCATGGTCCTCACCTCTTGGGGATGTTGTGGGTTAGTGTCAGGGTTAGGTTAGGGGTCATGGTCCTCACCTCTTGGGGATGTTGTGGGTTAGTGTCAGGGTTAGGTTAGGGTCATGGTCCTCACCTCTTGGGGATGTTGTGGGTTAGAGTCAGGGTTAGGTTAGGGGTCATGGTCCTCACCTTTTGGGGATGTTGTGGGTTAGTGTCAGGGTTAGGTTAGGGGTCATGGTCCTCACCTTTTGGGGATGTTGTGGGTTAGTGTCAGGGTTAGGTTAGGGGTCAGGGTCAGGGGTCAGGGTCATGGTCCTCACCTTTTGGGGATGTTGTGGGTTAGTGTCAGGGTTAGGTTTAGGGTCAGTGTCAGGGGTCATGGTCCTCACCTTTTGGGGATGTTGTGGGTTAGTGTCAGGGTTAGGTTAGGGGTCATGGTCCTCACCTCTTGGGGATGTTGTGGGTTAGTGTCAGGGTTAGGTTAGGGGTCATGGTCCTCACCTCTTGGGGATGTTGTGGGTTAGTGTCAGGGTTAGGTTAGGGGTCATGGTCCGCACCTTTTGGGGATGTTGTGGGTTAGTGTCAGGGTTAGGTTAGGGGTCATGGTCCTCACCTCTTGGGGATGTTGTGGGTTAGAGTCATGGTTAGGTTAGGGGTCATGGTCCTCACCTCTTGGGGATGTTGTGGGATAGAGTCAGGGTTAGGTTAGGGGTCATGGTCCTCACCTCTTGGGGATGTTGTGGGTTAGTGTCAGGGTTAGGTTTAGGGGTCAGGGTCAGGGGTCATGGTCCTCACCTCTTGGGGATGTTGTGGGTTAGAGTCAGGGTTAGGTTAGGGGTCATGTTCCTCACCTCGGGGATGTTGTGGGTTAGAGTCAGGGTTAGGTTAGGGGTCATGGTCCTCACCTCTTGGGGATGTTTTGGGTTAGAGTCAGGGTTAGGTTAGGGGTCATGGTCCTCACCTCTTGGGGATGTTGTGGGTTAGTGTCAGGGTTAGGTTAGGGGTCATGGTCCTCACCTTTTGGGGATGTTGTGGGTTAGTGTCAGGGTTAGGTTAGGGGTCATGGTCCTCACCTCTTGGGGATGTTGTGGGTTAGAGTCAGGGTTAGGTTAGGGGTCATGGTCCTCACCTCTTGGGGATGTTGTGGGTTAGTGTCAGGGTTAGGTTAGGGGTCATGGTCCTCACCTTTTGGGGATGTTGTGGGTTAGTGTCAGGGTTAGGTTAGGGGTCAGGGTTAGGGGTCATGGTCCTCACCTCTTGGGGATGTTGTGGGTTAGAGTCAGGGTTAGGTTAGGGGTCATGGTCCTCACCTCTTGGGGATGTTGTGGGTTAGTGTCAGGGTTAGGTTAGGGGTCATGGTCCTCACCTTTTGGGATGTTGTGGGTTAGTGTCAGGGTTAGGTTAGGGGTCATGGTCCTCACCTCTTGGGGATGTTGTGGGTTAGTGTCAGGGTTAGGTTAGGGGTCATGGTCCTCACCTCTTGGGGATGTTGTGGGTTAGTGTCAGGGTTAGGTTAGGGGTCATGGTCCGCACCTTTTGGGGGATGTTGTGGGTTAGTGTCAGGGTTAGGTTAGGGGTCATGGTCCTCACCTCTTGGGGATGTTGTGGGTTAGAGTCATGGTTAGGTTAGGGGTCATGGTCCTCACCTCTTGGGGATGTTGTGGGATAGAGTCAGGGTTAGGTTAGGGGTCATGGTCCTCACCTCTTGGGGATGTTGTGGGTTAGTGTCAGGGTTAGGTTTAGGGGTCAGGGTCAGGGTCATGGTCCTCACCTCTTGGGGATGTTGTGGGTTAGAGTCAGGGTTAGGTTAGGGGTCATGTTCCTCACCTCTTGGGGATGTTGTGGGTTAGAGTCAGGGTTAGGTTAGGGGTCATGGTCCTCACCTCTTGGGGATGTTTTGGGTTAGAGTCAGGGTTAGGTTAGGGGTCATGGTCCTCACCTCTTGGGGATGTTGTGGGTTTAGTGTCAGGGTTAGGTTAGGGGTCATGGTCCTCACCTTTTGGGATGTTGTGGGTTAGTGTCAGGGTTAGGTTAGGGGTCATGGTCCTCACCTCTTGGGGATGTTGTGGGTTAGAGTCAGGGTTAGGTTAGGGGTCATGGTCCTCACCTCTTGGGGATGTTGTGGGTTAGTGTCAGGGTTAGGTTAGGGGTCATGGTCCTCACCTTTTGGGGATGTTGTGGGTTAGTGTCAGGGTTAGGTTAGGGGTCAGGGTTAGGGGTCATGGTCCTCACCTCTTGGGGATGTTGTGGGTTAGAGTCAGGGTTAGGTTAGGGGTCATGGTCCTCACCTCTTGGGGATGTTGTGGGTTAGTGTCAGGGTTAGGTTAGGGGTCATGGTCCTCACCTTTTGGGGATGTTGTGGGTTAGTGTCAGGGTTAGGTTAGGGGTCATGGTCCTCACCTTTTGGGGATGTTGTGGGTTAGTGTCAGGGTTAGGTTAGGGGTCATGGTCCTCACCTCTTGGGGATGTTGTGGGTTAGTGTCAGGGTTAGGTTAGGGGTCATGGTCAGGGGTCAGGGTCATGGTCCTCACCTTTTGGGGATGTTGTGGGTTAGTGTCAGGGTTAGGTTTAGGGGTCAGGGTCAGGGGTCATGGTCCTCAACTTTTGGGGATGTTGTGGGTTAGTGTCAGGGTTAGGTTAGGGGTCATGGTCCTCACCTCTTGGGGATGTTGTGGGTTAGTGTCAGGGTTAGGTTAGGGGTCATGGTCCTCACTTTTTGGGGATGTTGTGGGTTAGTGTCAGGGTTAGGTTAGGGGTCAGGGTCAGGGTCAGGGTCATGGTCCTCACCTTTTGGGGATGTTGTGGGTTAGTGTCAGGGTTAGGTTTAGGGGTCAGGGTCAGGGGTCATGGTCCTCACCTTTTGGGGATGTTGTGGGTTAGTGTCAGGGTTAGGTTAGGGGTCAGGGTCATGGTCCTCACCTCTTGGGGATGTTGTGGGTTAGTGTCAGGGTTAGGTTAGGGGTCATGGTCCTCACCTCTTGGGGATGTTGTGGGTTAGAGTCAGGGTTAGGTTTAGGGGTCAGGGTTAGGGGTCATGGTCCTTACCTCTTGGGGATGTTGTGGGTTAGAGTCAGGGTTAGGTTTAGGGGTCAGGGTTAGGGTTAGGGGTCATGGTCCTCACCTCTTGGGGATGTTGTGGGTTAGTGTCAGGGTTAGGTTTAGGGGTCATGGTCCTCACCTCTTGGGGATGTTGTGGGTTAGTGTCAGGGTTAGGTTAGGGGTCATGATCCTCACCTTTTGGGGATGTTGTGGGTTAGTGTCAGGGTTAGGTTAGGGGTCATGGTCCTCACCTCTTGGGGATGTTGTGGGCTAGAGTCAGGGTTAGGTTTAGGGGTCAGGGTTAGGGGTCATGGTCCTCACCTTTTGGGGATGTTGTGAGCCTCGTTGGAGAACCTCATCAGTCGTCCCTGGACCTCTATTCCCACGTTGAACGCAAGCAGGAAGTCCCGCCCACTAGGCTTGCTGTTATTGGGCAGCATGTCGCATACCGCCAGCAGGGCAGGAAGGACCGCCCCCGACGGGTGAGTGGCAGGGTGCCAGGTGTCATCAAAGTCCATGGAGTGGGCCTGGAGTACAGACACACAACAGACACATTTAGCCTGGTCAACAGACACAGTTAGCCTGGTCAACAGACACAGTTAGCCTGGTCAACAGACACAGTTAGCCTGGTCAACAGACACAGTTAGCCTGGTCAACAGACACAGTTAGCCTGGTCAACAGACACAGTTAGCCTGGTTAACAGACACAGTTAGCCTGGTCAACAGACACAGTCAGCCTGGACAACAGACACAGTCAGCCTGGACAACAGACACAGTCTGGACAACAGACACAGTTAGCCTGGTTAACAGACACAGTTAGCCTGGTCAACAGACACAGTCAGCCTGGTCAACAGACACAGTCAGTCCTGGACAACAGACAGTCAGTGGTCAACAGACACAGTTAGCCTGGACAACAGACAGAGTTAGCCTGGACAACAGACAGAGTTAGCCTGGACAACAGACAGAGTTAGACAGAGTTAGCCTGGACAACAGACAGAGTTAAGCCTGGACACAGACAGGATTACAGACCCAGAATAAAGACACCTGTTATTAACAGACTCAGTGTTTTGATGATAAATGTGTCATCACCAATCCAAGGAAGACAGTTGGTTTACCACACCAGACAGGGAACAGTAATACAGAGTGATCTAGTGGAATAATAGTCAGAGTGACTCTGTAGTGACTGAACAGGAATATAATAACTGTAGGAGGTCTGTCAGAGTGACTCTGTAGTGACTGAACAGGCCCAGGAATATAATAACTGTAGCGGGTCTGTCAGAGTGACTCTGTAGTGACTGAATAGGCCCAGGAATATCTATCTATGTATCCCACAGAGAGAGGCTCTAAGTTAAGCATGTTATTGGGCACAGAGGGGAGATTGTGTTAACAACAAGGACCTTCCCTCAGTACGTACTCCAGCCAGTCCACTCTGCTCTGCTCTGCTGTACTCCACCCTGCTGACATATCCAGCTTATTTTGGACATCAGGACTCTATGCTCTGTTGTAGGTCTGTTTTAGTTCTGACTGAGTTCTGCCAAGGGTGGAGCTAAATGATATTAGCATGACCAAGATTGATGATCTGCCGGTCAGCGCTCCATATTTATATTTCTGTCTGTCTGTCTGTGTCTGTGTCTGTCTCTAACTCTCAGACAGACCAGGAAAACCCGGCGAGAGGTGAGGCCAGGGTTTTCCTGACCGTCTTGCTGTGTGTCATCCTCACCATCTGGCTGAAGTTCTGCCACAGCTTTTAGATCGCTGGTTCTTTCCTCCGTTGGTTCATGTTGTTCCTGACTACAGCTAGCACAACGCTCATCGAATGGTTACAAAGTTTTTCAAAACAATTCTAATAAATGCAACAGTTGGACAATGGGATGAAGATACTCCAACTTTTCACATTTTAATAATCCATCAGAGATTGATTGAATTATAGCACATAAAACATTTTACTGGCACAGACAAGTAATGATTTGAGTTCAGGGATTTTGGGTGGGAATTCCAGGTATTACATTTTCTTGTAAAGTTTCACTTATTATTTTTCTTAGATTGCGCTCATATATACATTTCCTTATTGTTTCAGATATTAGAATTTGTTATTTTTGTGTTAAAATAAAGAACATGATTATGGTGCCTCATTTTGGCATAAATGCAATGCATTCGGAATGATTTACTTTAATAATTAGTTTCTGATGCCTGTGCTGTTCTAATGTAATGACTGAGGTTCGCCTCAACCGAGTGGCGCAGTGGTCCTAGAGGCACTGCAATCGCAGGCTAGCTGTTCACACTAGAGATCCTGTGGTTCGAATCCAGGCTCTGTCGTAGCAGGCTGTGACCGGGATACCCCTGGGGCGGCGCATAATTGGTCCAGGGTAGGGGGGGAGATGGAATGGCCGGCAGGGGATGTAGCTCCGTGGGTAGAGCCGGGGAATTTGCAACGCCATGGTTGTGGGTACGATTCCAGTATGAACAAAGAATGTATGCGCTCGACTAACTGTAGTCGCTCTGGATAAGAGTGTCTGCTAAATGACTAAAATGTAGATGGTTATTCTATCTTGTAGTTTGATATTTTAAATGGTATGTCCTCAGGGCCACCATTGAAAATTAGCCCCTTGTATTAATAGTTAATATTTCATCCATTAACCCGGGCCTGTGTTTGACAGGTCATTACAAACATTTCCTCAGTCTTAATGTTAACGGCCGGACAAAAACAACAGGCACAAGCAAGAGTTGAAGAAGTTAGCAGGCAGTAAATGATTCTGACTCTGCCAAAAACTTGGTATATATTTGGAAAGAAGACATGCTGGGAGATGATTCAGAGATAGATAGGAAGTTACATTAAGTAATTAAAAATCCTACAATGTGATTTTGTGGAGAAAAAAATAAAATCTCATTTTGTAGTCTGTCTATAGTGACGTGTACCTATGATGAAAAGTACAGGCCCTCGTCTCATCTTTTTAAGTGGGAGAACTTGCACAATTGGAGGGACTGGACTTAAATACTTTTTTTCCACCACTGTAGATCAAGCAACACCCCAAAATACCTTTTTGATTTTTTCATCTTTCAGTGACAAAGCTATAAGTGAGAGCGGAAACCATCAAGGCTTCCACAATTCAGAAAAAAAGGGGTGATAGACCAAAAATTACTATTTTCAATCCCTAAAAGCATTTTTCATAT
>JAGTTL010003891.1:0-10000 GCA_036851935.1 Coregonus suidteri | reverse complement strand
ACATTAACACACATTCACAGACATTAACACACATTCACAGACATTAACACACACTAACACACACTAACACACACACATTCACAGACATTAACATACATTAACACACATTAACATACATTAACACACACTAACATACATTAACATACATTAACCCACATTAACCCACATTAACCCACATTAACCCACATTAACCCTTAAACTCTGGGTTCAGAGCCTGCTCCAGGCCACCACCACACCAGGAGTCACACATACAGTGCATTCGGAAAGTATTCAGACCCCTTGACTTTTTCCAGCCTTATTCTAAAATGGATTACATTGTTTTCCCCCTCATCAATCTACACACAATACCCCATAATGACAAAGCAAAAACAGGTTTGTAGAATTTTTTTGCAAATGTATTAAAAAGAAACAACTGAAATATCACATTTACATAAGCATTCAGACCCTTTACTCAGTACTTTGTTGAAGCACCTTTGGCAGCGATTACAGCCTCGAGTCTTCTTGGGGTATGACGCTACAAGCTTGGCACACCTGTATTTGGGGAGTTTCTCCCATTCTTCTCTGCAGATCCTCTCAAGCTCTGTCAGGTTGGATGGGGAGCGTTGCTGCACAGCTATTTTCAGGTCTCACCAGAGATGTTTGATCGGGTTCAAGTCCGGGCTCTGGCTGGGCCACTCAAGGACATTCAGAGACTTGTCCTGAAGCCACTCCTGCGTTGTCTTGGCTGTGTGCTTAGGGTCGTTGTCCTGTTGGAAGGTGAACCTTCGCCCCAGTCTGAGGTCCTGAGCGCTCTGGAGCAGGTTTTCATCAAGGATCTCTCTGTACTTTGCTCCATTAATCTTTCCCACGATCCTGACTAGTCTCCCAGTCCCTGCCGCTGAAAAACATATCCACAGCATGATGCTGCCACCACCATGCTTCAACGTAGGGATGGTGCCAGGTTTCCTCCAGACGTGACGCTTGGCATTCAGGCCAAAGAGTTCAATCTTTGTTTCAGCAGACCAGAGAATCTTGTTTCTCATGGTCTGAGAGTCCTTTAGGTGCCTTTTGGCAAACTCCAAGTTGGCTGTCATGTGCCTTTTACTAAGGAGTGGCTTCCGTCTGGCCACTCTATCATAAAGGCCTGATTGGTGGAGTGCTGCAGAGATGGTTGTCCTTCTGGAAGGTTCTCCCATCTCCACAGAGGAACTCTGGAGCTCTGTCAGAGTGACCATCGGGTCCTTGGTCACCTCCCTGACCAAGGCCCTTCTCCCCCGATTGCTCAGTTTGGCCGGGCGGCCAGCTCTAGGAAGAGTCTTGATAGTTCTAAACTTCTTCCATTTAAGAATGATAGAGGCCACTGTGTTCTTGGGGACCTTCAATGCTGCAGACATTTTTTGGTACCCATCCACAGATCTGTGCCTCGACACAATCCTGTCTCGGTTCTCTACGGACAATTCCTTCGACCTCATGGCTTGGTTTTTGCTCTGACATGCACTGTCAACTGTGGGACCTTATGTAGACAGGTGTGTGCCTTTCCAAATCATGTCCAATCAATTGAATTGACCACCGGTGGACTCCAATCAAGTTGTAGAAACATCTCAAGGATGATCAATGGAAACAGGATGCACCTGAGCTCAATTTCGAGTCTCATAGCAAAGGGTCTGAATACTTATGTAAATAAGGTATTTCAGTTTACATTTTTTATACATTTACAAAAATGTATAAAAAACTGTTTTCACTTTGTCATTATGGGGTATTGTGGGTAGATTGATTACATTTTTTATTTAATCCATTTTAGAATAAGGCTGTAACGTAACAAAATGTGGAAAAAGTCAAGGGGTCTGAATACTTTCCCAATGCACTGTACATTAGGACACCACACACACAGTGTGGTTGTGAGATGACCTAGCTACTTTACCTGTCATAGTGTGGTTGTGAGGTGTCATAGTGTGGTTGTGAGGTGTCATAGTGTGGTTGAGGTGTCACAGTGTGGTTGTGAGGTGTCATAGTGTGGTTGTGAGGTGTCATAGTGTGGTTGTGAGGTGTCATAGTGTGGTTGTGAGGTGTCATAGTGTGGTTGTGAGGTGTCATAGTGTGGTTGTGAGGTGTCATAGTGTGGTTGTGAGGTGTCATAGTGTGGTTGTGAGGTGTCATAGTGTGGTTTGTGAGGTGTCATAGTGTGGTTGTGAGGTGTCATAGTGTGGTTGTGAGGTGTAGCTACTTTACCTGTCATAGTGTGGTTGTGAGGTGAGGTGTCATAGTGTGGTTGTGAGGTGTCATAGTGTCATAGGTTGTGTGAGGTGTCATAGTGTGGTTGTGAGGTGTCATAGTGTGGTTGTGAGGTGTCATAGTGTGGTTGTGAGGTGTGTGACTTTACCTGTCTAGTGTACTGTGACCTGTCATAGTGTGGTTGTGAGGTGTCCATAGTGTGGTTGTGTGAGGTGTCATAGTGTGGTTGTGAGGTGTCATAGTGTGGTTGTGAGGTGTCATAGTGTGGTTGTGAGTGTGGTTGTGAGGTGTCTAGTGTTACCTGAGGTGTCATAGTGTGGTTGTGAGAGGTGTCATAGTGTGGTTGTGAGGTGTCATAGTGTGGTTGTGAGGTGTCATAGTGTGGTTGTGAGGTGTCATAGTGTGGTTGTGAGGTGACCTAGCTACTTTACCTGTCATAGTGTGGTTGTGAGGTGTCCTAGCTACTTTACCTGTCATAGTGTGGTTGTGAGGTGTCATAGTGTGGTTGTGAGGTGTCATAGTGTGGTTGTGAGGTGTCATAGTGTGGTTGTGAGGTGTCATAGTGTGGTTGTGAGGTGTCATAGTGTGGTTGTGAGGTGTCCTAGCTACTTTACCTGTCATAGTGTGGTTGTGAGGTGTCATAGTGTGGTTGTGAGGTGTCATAGTGTGGTTGTGAGGTGTCATAGTGTGGTTGTGAGGTGTCATAGTGTACTTTCCCTGTCATAGTGTGGTTGTGAGGTGTCATAGTGTACTTTTGTGAGGTGTCATAGTGTGGTTGTGAGGTGTCATAGTGTGGTTGTGAGGTGTCATAGTGTGGTTGTGAGGTGTCATAGTGTGGTTGTGAGGTGTCATAGTGTGGTTGTGAGGTGTCATAGTGTGGTAGTGTGAGGTGTGTCATAGTGTGGTTGTGAGGTGTCATAGTGTGGTTGTGAGGTGTCATAGTGTGGTTGTGAGGTGTCCTAGCTACTTTGTCACCTGTGGTTGTGAGGTGTCATAGTGTGGTGGTTCATAGAGTGGTGTGAGGTGTCATAGTGTGGTTGTGAGGTGTCATAGCTACTTGTGAGGTGTCATAGTGTGGTTGTGAGGTGTCATAGTGTCATAGTGGTTTGTGAGGTGTCATAGTGTGGTTGTGAGGTGTCATAGTGTGGTTGTGAGGTGTCATAGTGTGGTTTGTGTCATAGTGTGTCAGGTGTCATAGTGTGGTTGTGAGGTGTCATAGTGTGGTTGTGAGGTGTCATAGTGTGGTTGTGAGGTGTCATAGTGTGGTTGTGAGGTGTCATAGTGTGGTTGTGAGGTGTCATAGTGTGGTTGTGAGGTGTCATAGCTACTTTACCTGTCATAGTGTGGTTGTGAGGTGTCATAGTGTGGTTGTGAGGTGTCATAGTGTGGTTGTGAGGTGTCATAGCTGTGGTTGTCATAGTGGGTGTCATAGTGTGGTTGTGAGGTGTCATAGTGTGGTTGTGAGGTGTCATAGTGTACTTGTGAGGTGTCATAGTGTGGTTGTGAGGTGTCATAGCTACTTTACCTGTCATAGTGTGGTTGTGAGGTGTCATAGTGTGGTTGTGAGGTGTCATAGTGTGGTTGTGAGGTGTCATAGTGTGGTTGTGAGGTGTCATAGTGTGGTTGTGAGGTGTCATAGTGTGGTTGTGAGGTGTCATAGTGTGGTTGTGAGGTGTCATAGTGTGGTTGTGAGGTGTCATAGTGTGGTTGTGAGGTGTCATAGTAGTCATAGTGTGGTTGTGAGGTGTCATAGTGTGGTTACCTGTCATAGTGTGGTTGTGAGGTGTCATAGTAGTGTGGTGTGTCCATAGTGAGGTGTGTCATAGTGTGGTTGTGAGGTGTCATAGCTACTTTACCTGTCATAGTGTGGTTGTGAGGTGTCATAGTGTGGTTGTGAGGTGTCATAGTGTGGTTGTGAGGTGTCATAGGTGTCATAGTGTGGTTGTGAGGTGTCATAGTGTGGTTGTGAGGTGTCATAGTGTGGTTGTGAGGTGTCATAGTGTGGTTGTGAGGGTGTCATAGTGTGGTGAGGTGTGTGAGTGTTGTCATAGTGTGGTTGTGAGGTGTCATAGTAGTGTGTTGGTTGTGAGGTGTCATAGTGTTGTGAGGTGTCATAGTGTGGTTGTGAGGTGTCATAGTGTGGTTGTGAGGTGTCATAGTGTGGTTGTGAGGTGTCATAGTGGTAGTGTGGGTTGTGAGGGTGTCATAGTGTGGTTGTGAGGTGTCATAGTGTGGTTGTGAGGTGTCATAGTGTGGTTGTGAGGTGTCATAGCTGTGGTTGTGAGGTGTCATAGTGTGGTTAGTGAGGTGTCATAGTGTGGTGTGGTTGTGAGGTGTCATAGTGTGGTTGTGAGGTGTCATAGTGTGGTTGTGAGGTGTCATAGTGTGGTTGTGAGGTGTCATAGTGTGGTTGTGAGGTGTCATAGTGTGGTTTGTGAGGTGTCATAGTGTGGTTGTGAGGTGTCATAGTGTGGTTTGAGGTGTCATAGTGTGGTTGTGAGGTGTCATAGTGTGGTTGTGAGGTGTCATAGTGTGGTTGTGAGGTGTCATAGTGTGGTTGTGAGGTGTCATAGTGTGGTTGTGAGGTGTCATAGTGTGGTTGTGAGGTGTCATAGTGTGGTTGTGAGGTGTCATAGTGTGGTTGTGAGGTGTCATAGTGTGGTTGTGAGGTGTCATAGTGTGGTTTGTTGTCATAGTGTGGGTGAGGTGTCATAGTGTGGTTGTGTCATAGTGTGGTTGTAGTGTCATAGTGTGGTTGTCATAGTGTGGTGTCATAGTGTGGTTGTGAGGTGTCATAGTGTGGTTGTGAGGTGTCATAGTGTGGTTGTGTGGTGTCATAGTGTGGTGTCCTAGTGTGTGTTTGTGAGGTGTCATAGTGTGGTTGTGAGGTGTCATAGTGTGGTTGTGAGGTGTCATAGTGTGGTTGTGAGGTGTCATAGTGTGGTTGTGAGGTGTGTCATAGTGTGGTTGTGAGGTGTCATAGTGTGGTTGTGAGGTGTCATAGTGTGGTTGTGAGGTGTCATAGCTACTTTACGTGTCATAGTGTGGTTGTGAGGTGTCATAGTGTGGTTGTGAGGTGTCATAGTGTGGTTGTGAGGTGTCATAGTGTGGTTGTGAGGTGTCATAGTGTGGTTGTGAGGTGTCATAGTGTGGTTGTGAGGTGTCATAGTGTGGTTGTGAGGTGTCATAGTGTGGTTGTGAGGTGTCATAGTGTGGTTGTGAGGTGTCATAGTGTGGTGTGTCATAGTGTGTCATAGTCATAGTTGGTTGTGAGGTGTCATAGTGTGGTTGTTGTGAGTGTGTTGTGATAGTGTGGTTGTGAGGTGTCATAGTGTCATAGTGTTGTTGTGGTGTCATAGTGTGGTTGTGAGGTGTCATAGTGTAGTGTGTGAGGTGTCATAGTGTGGTTGTGAGGTGTCATAGTGTGGTTGTGAGGTGTCATAGTGTGGTTACCTGTGTCATAGTGTCTGTGTGGTTGTGAGGTGTCATAGTTCCGTTGTGAGATGTCATAGTGTGGTTGTGAGGTGTCATAGTGTGGTTGTGAGGTGTCATAGTGTGGTTGTGTGGTAGTGTCCTAGCTACTTTACCTGTAGTGTGGTTGTGAGGTGTCATAGTGTGGTTGTGAGGTGTCATAGTGTGGTGGTGTGTGAGGTGTCATAGTGTGGTTGTTGAGGTGTCAGTGTGTTGTGGTGTTTAGTGAGGTGTGTCATAGTGTGTTGTTGTCCATATTTGTGGTTGTGGAGTGTCATAGTGTGGTTGTGAGAGTCCTATCTATAGTGTGTCATAGTGTTGTGAGGTTGTCATAGTGTGGTTGTGAGGTGTCCTAGTGTGTCATAGTGGGCAGTGTTGAGGTGTCATTGTGGTTGTGAGGTGTCATAGTGTGGTTGTGAGGTGTCTAGTGTGGTTGTGAGGTGTCCTAGTATGGTTTAAGCTGTCATAGTGTGGTTGTGAGGTGTCCTAGCTACTTTACCTGTCATAGTGTGGTTGTGAGGTGTCATAGTGTGGTTGTGAGGTGTCATAGTGTGGTTGTGAGGTGTCATAGTGTGGTTGTGAGGTGTCCTAGCTACTTTACCTGTCATAGTGTGGTTGTGAGGTGTCATAGTGTGGTTGTGAGGTGTCATAGTGTGGTTGTGAGTGAGTACTTTGTCATAGTGTGGTTGTGAGGTGTCTAGTAGTGTGGTGTGTGAGGTGTCCTAGCTACTTTACCTGTCATAGTGTGGTTGTGAGGTGTCATAGTGTGGTTGTGAGTGTCCTAGTGTGTTTTGTCAGTGTTTGTGAGTGTGTTGTGGTTGTGTCTAGGTGTGTGTGTGCAGTTGTCATAGTGTGGATTTGTGAGGTGTCATAGTGTGTTTGAGGTGTCATAGTGTGTTGTGGGTTGTGAGTTTTCATAGTGTGTTGTGAGGTGTCATAGTGTGGTTGTGAGGTGTCATAGTGTGGTTGTGAGGTGTCCTAGCTGTGTTTGGCAGTTGTCATAGTGTGGTTGTGGCAGGTGTCATAGTGTGGTTGTGAGTTGTCTAGTGTGGTTGTGAGTTGTCATAGTGTGGTTGTGACCCCTGTCAGTGTGTGTGGCATGTGAGGTGTCATAGTGTGGTTGTGCAGTGTCATAGTGTGGTTGTGAGGTGTCTGTCACAGTTGTCATAGTGTGGTTGAGTGTCATAGTGTGTGTTGTGAGGTGTTGTGATGTGTCATAGTGTATTTGAGGTGTCATAGTGTGGTGTGAGGTGTCATAGTGTGGTTGTTGAGGTGTCATAGTGTGGTTGTGGTGTAGTGTGTAGGGTGTGTTTGTGAGGTGTCATAGTGTGGTTGTGAGGTGTCATAGTGTGGTTTTGCAGGTGTCATAGTGTGGTTGTGAGGTGTCATAGTGTGGTTGTGAGGTGTCATAGTGTGGTTGTGAGGTGTCATAGTGTGTTTGTGAGGTGTTAGTGTGGTTGTGGTGGTGTCTAGTGTGGTTGTTGAGGTGTCATAGTGTGGTTGTGAGGTGTCATAGTGTGGTGGTGAGTGTATAGTGTCATAGTGTGGTTTGTGAGGTGTCATAGTGTGGTTGTGAGATGTCCTGTGGTGTTGGCAGTTGTCCATAGTGTGGTTGTGAGTTGTCTAGTGTGTTTGGCAGTTGAGGTGTGGTTGTGAGGTGTCATAGTGTGGTTGTGCAGTTGTCATAGTGTGGTTGTGAGGTGTCATAGTGTGTTTGTGAGGTGTCATAGTGTGGTTGCAGGAGGTGTCTAGTGTGGTTGTGAGGTGTCCTACTACTTTACCTGTCATAGTGTGGTTGTGAGGTGTCCCATAGCTACTGTCTACAGTGTCATTGAGTGTCTATGTGTTTGTGAGGTGTCATAGTGTGTGTTTTGAGGTGTGCATAGTGTGTTGTTGAGGTGTCATAGTGTGGTTGTGAGGTGTCATAGTGTGGTTGTGAGGTGTCATAGTTTGTTAGTGTTTTTTGGAGGTGTCATAGTGTGGTTGTGAGTTGTCATAGTGTGGTTGTGAGGTGTCCATAGTGTGTTTGGCAGTGTTCCAGTGTTGTTTGGCAGTTGTCATAGTGTGTATGAGGTGTCTAGTGTGGTTGTTTGTTGTCTAGGGTGTCATAGTGTGGTTGGCAGGTGTCATAGTGTGGTTGTGAGGTGTCATAGTACTTTGAGTCAGTGTCTAGTGTGTGGTTGTGAGGTGTCATAGTGTGGTTGGGCAGTGTCATTAGTGTGTCTGTGATTGTCATGTGGTGTGTGTGAGGTGTCATAGTGTGTATTTGAGTGTCATAGTGTTGTCTACTGTACAGTGTCATAGTGTGGTTGTGAGGTGTCATAGTGTGGTTGTGAGGTGTCATATTGTGTGTTGTGCAGTTGTGGATTGTGTGGTGTGTGAGGTGTCATAGTGTGGTTTGGCAGTTGTCTAGTGTGGTTGTGAGGTGTCCATAGTGTGTTTGGCAGTGTCATAGTGTGGTTGTGAGGTGTCATAGTGTGGTTTGTGAGGTGTCAGTGTGTTGTAGTGTGTTTAGTGTGGTTGAGTTGTCTAGTGTGTTTGTGAGGTGTGATAGTGTGGTTGGTGGAGTTGTCATAGTGTGGTTGTGAGGTGTCCTAGTTGACTAGTGTGTTTGTGGTATTGTGAGTGTCAGAGTGTGGTTGTGAGTGTCCATAGCTAGTTTAAGGTGTCATAGTGTGGGTTTGTGGCAGGTGTCATAGTGTGGTTGTGAGTTGTCATAGTGTGGTTTGGCAGTGTCATAGTGTGTTTGTGAGTGTGTCATAGTGTGTTGTGGCAGTTGTCATAGTGTGTGTTGTGAGGTGTCTAGTGTGTGTTGTAGGTTGTCATAGTGTGGTTTGAGGTGTTAGTCTAGTGTGTGTGGTTGTCAGTGTCTATAGTGTTTGTGAGGTGTCATAGTGTGACCTTGTGAGTGTAGTGTGTGTTGTTGGTCTAGTGTGGTTGTGAGTTGTCTAGTGTGTTTTGTGAGTTGTCTATATGTGTTTGGCAGTTGTCTAGTGTGGTTTGGCAGTTGTCTAGTGTGTTTGGCAGTTGTGTATAGTGTGGTTTGGAGTTGTCTAGTGTGGTTGTGCAGTTGTCTAGTGTGTGTTTGGTGGTTGTAGTTGTCTAGTGTGTGGTGGTGAGTTGTCATAGTGTGTGTTGTTGGCAGTTTGTCATAGTGTGGTTGTGAGGTGTCAGTTGTGGTATTGTGTTTGTCAGTTGTGTTGTGAGTGTGTCCCATAGTGTGGTTGTGTGTGGTGTGTGTCTAGTGTGTTTGGCAGTTGTCTAGTGTGTTTGGCAGTGTCTAGTGTGTGGTGTGTCTAGTGTGTTGGCAGTTGTCTAGTGTGTGTGGCAGTTGTCTACTGTGTGTGGCAGTTTTGTCTAGTGTGTTTTGTTGTGTGCAGTTGTTTGGCAGTGTGTGTGTGGCAGTTGTCTAGTGTGTTTTTTGCAGTTTGTCTATGTGTGTTGGGCAGTTGTCTAGTGTGTTTGGGCAGTTGTCTAGTGTGTGTGTTTGTGTACTGTGTTTTGCAGTTGTCTAGTGTGTTTGGCAGTTGTCTAGTGTGTTTGCAGTTGTCTAGTGTGTCTAGTGTGTTTAGTGTGTGTGGCAGTTGTCTAGTGTGTTTGGCATTTGTCTACTGTGTTTGGCAGTTGTCTAGTGTGTTTGGCAGTTGTCTAGTGTGTTTTGGCAGTTGTCTAGTGTGTTTTGGCAGTTGTCTAGTGTGTGTGGTGGCAGTTGTCTAGTGTGTTATTTGGCAGTTGTCTAGTGTGTTGTTGGCAGTTGTCTAGTGTGTGTGTGTGAGTTGTCTAGTGTGTTTGGCAGTTTGTCTAGTGTGTTTGGCAGTTGTCTAGTGTGTTTGGCAGTTGTCTAGTGTGTTTTGGCAGTTGTCTAGTGTGTTTGGCAGTTGTCTAGTGTGTTTGGCAGTTGTCTATTGTGTGTGGCAGTTGTCTAGTGTGTGTGGGCAGTTGTCTAGTGTGTTTTGCAGTTGTCTAGTGTGTTTGGCAGTTGTCTAGTGTGTTTGTTGCAGTTGTCTAGTGTGTGTTGGCAGTTTGTCTAGTGTGTTTGGCAGTTGTTTTGTGTGTGGGCAGTTGTCTAGTGTGTTTGGCAGTTGTCTAGTGTTGGTGTGGCAGTTGTCTATGTGTTTGGCAGTTGTCTAGTGTGTGTGGCAGTTGTCTAGTGTGTTTGTCAGTTGTCTAGTGTGTTTGGCAGTTGTCTAGTGTGTTTGGCAGTTGTCTAGTGTGTTTTGGCAGTTGTCTAGTGTGTTTGGCAGTTGTCTAGTGTGTTTGGCAGTTGTAGTTGTCTAGTTTGGCAGTGTCTATTTGGCATTTGTCTATTGTGTTTGTG
>JAGTTL010003888.1:0-10266 GCA_036851935.1 Coregonus suidteri | reverse complement strand
TGGACATGCCATTGGTAGACATTCCAGCAGTACCTGATGCTCCTTAAGGTCTCAAAATGACCTAGAACATATCAATGGTTAAAACAATAAGCACACAACACAGAGGATGTTAAAGGAAATATATGAACATTTTATATTCCAAAAACGTCACACTGTTGTAGTAGTTTGCTGAAAGTAGTAGAAGAAGTAACATGTTTTGTCTGAAAATGCTAACATTTGTGTTTGTTGGCAGTGACTACTTAAACCAAAGGGTGATTGTAGTCACTCATTAGAGCAGTTCATAGACTGCTTACAGGGTAAGGGAACCAATATCTAAATACATAATTTAACTGAACATTATGTTTAAAGGTTTACTCCCTTTAATACACCACAAGTGAAGTTGTCCAAATTCTTATGACTTCTTCAAATGGGGGAACTAGATACATAAGGTGTTCTAATTTATGTATGAAAATACCCTCAAATAAAAGGTGCCATTCTATAATGTCGCTTCATATTAAACTTTTGATGTCAAATCCAAAAATGATTTGTATATGGTACAGGCTCTAAAGAAGTTAACTCAGCCATCTACACTGCCGCGCCGGCAACGCAGCCAAGGAGTACAAAAAACTAAACTTAATAATGGAGAAACATAGTAATAGCTGACATAGAACAGATCTATACGCTTCTTAGACCTGCTTTCAATGAGAATATGACAAGCTCTATAACTATATTTCTATGTGAATTGGAACATGGGTCACTCAAAAAAGTTACATTATTGCAGCTTTAAAAAGTAAATATTTTTCTTCATATTTTTCATTAACACACACATTGTTTTAGTTAGTTATCACACATTTTATAAACAACTTTTGTAGTGTTTCATAACCCAGTATGTTGAGGTTGAAAGTGTCTGCTGCGGTCTCCTGCGCTGTTGTGTTTAATTCATTAATGCATATAGTAGTTATTTATAAACGTGAAAATACCTAGCTTACTAACATTTAAACAATGTGGGAGTAATGATTAATAAATGTTGAGGCAAACTGTAAATGACTTACAAATGGGTTGATTACGGAACACTATAAAGGTGTTACCCATGATTGCATATTCGCATTTTACCCTCAACTACTTACACAAATACACCATTGAGATAGACTTGGACGTTATCTTGATGTCATGCATTATTGTACATTTCAACTTTACCACACTTGATGAAGGGGCATTGTGTCACAATTGAGCCACTAGAGGGAGATGTTAAACAACATATAGAATTAATCCATGACTATTTTTGAAATGTACAACCCTAAATGACTGCAATCCATTCAAATCATTGGTGTATCACCACCCATGTATCTATGATGACAACACTGAGAGAATAATGTCAGTGTATTGTTCAACATGAAAGAAGCAATTACAACAAATGTATTACAAAACATATCAAACCTATGTGTGTCATATTTAGGAATAAAAACATAGGAACTATGAACGTCTTAACTTCAGAGTTAAAATAAGTTTAGCTGTTACTTTGAACCATGGGATAAAAAAGAAAGCATAAATTATTGATTAATTAAGGAATTAACAAGTGGCAGACAGCTGATGGATAAATGATACAAATTGGTCAATTAAAAATAAAAGTACTAAAATTAAAATGGAAAATCCAACAACTTAGATAGGTGAAAAACAACAATAGCTAGAGTTTTTGCTGCTTTTCTCTCTGACTTATTTGCCCTGTACAGTTTTACACACCAGACACACTGGGCAGGCCTCTTTGTGAAAAATACCTTTCTGGCCTTGATATGGCCACACACCAAATATTTTTCAAATAAAGTGTTATAATAATAGAGCACGGGAACAAACAAAACTGTAATTACAAAGTCCACTTATATTACCCAAGACTGACACTTCTAAGTAGTAAAACATTCTTTCAAACACCCTACTGGCGTACAATTTACAAATATTTTTGCAAATAGCAGCCATCGTATATTTATACAAAAAACACCAGGTAAGGGATATACAATACAATCATTCTTGTTCTTGTTATTTTTATGAGTGGTAAGCAATAAGGGGGATCACACACAGCAGCACGAGCAACGGTCAAGAGATATCAAGACCAAACTGCCCACAGATAAAGAAGAACACAAACAAATGATATATAAATAAAAACCAACCGAATATTCCCAAAAGTCCCAGCATGGTTCCATTAATGCCTATAGTTCCGTTAATGGGTGATCACGAATCAGATCCCGACAGGAGATCTTTGCACAACAGCCAGAGAGAGGATGAAGCAGTTGGTTGTAGTGGGGAGCTGCTTGAGTTGAGAGATGGAGATGATCACCAGTATGTTCAAGAAATACTGTACTGCTTAAATCAATGAGAAGAAGATGTACAGGGGTTATGTAGATCGATGTCGATAGCGAAGACTTTCTGCAAGAAGTGTTGTTCTGTCTTGAAAACAGTATTGAACACAGCTTCCTGTGGCTCCATTTGTAAATAAAGGGTCCAAATGCTGAGGTTCCTGCTCCTGCTTGAGTCATGTGTGTGAACCTGTCAGGTCAGCCTTCTGACAAAACTCTGAGTCTCTGCCTCTCTATTTATCTCTCGAAGACTGGGACACACACTCCCTCCCCGGCGTAATCTCTCTGCACACACACACCACTCGACACAAACACACCCACACACACACACACACCCAACAACACACACACACAACACCACACACACACACACAACAACACAACACAGAAGCACACACAACCACACACACCACACTACTACAAATCACTATCACACACACACACACACAGGTGGTCACAGAAATTAACAAACTTGGTCGAATAAACAAATGCATTTGTGAAAGCATGATGTAATGTATGACAGGAGGTATGTGCTAATGGCCACCTAGCCCCTGTCCCTTCATTCTTACTGGATAGTTAAACATTCAGAGAAACCGGTACCTTTTTCTCAACTGAAGCCATTTTACTGGAGAAATTATAGTATGTTTATGTTTTTGTCGCTCCAAAGGCTAATTGACATGGAAACAGGATAACTTGTCTAAGACTAAGTGTGTTGGTTGATGTCCGTCTCAGTTTTTGATCGAGGAGACATGACAGACACAACACCATGTCAGCTAGTCAAGTGTGGAGGAAGGAAGCTGAACAGTAAAGGAAGTTGATGAGAGGGGTATCACTTCATGGTGTAACCCTTATATAGCACATGCAATCAAAATGGAATTGTGTGCCATTCCATAGGAAACATCCCGTAGACTTGTAAAAATGTCGTCATCTGACTGAATAGAAAACCATACTTCTTATAGTTGAGGGAGACTTTGTCTCAGTTACCCCCATCATGGTGGGCAAATACTATTTGTCAGACATCAGAACAGACCACACTGTATTCATGACCCCAATCACCCTGATGTAATTTATTCATTTTCTGGTGTTTTCTTGTTTAATCTCGAAAAAAAAAAAACAAGTGACAATTCGAAATGTGATTTCCAGTTCAGTTGGGTTGTATCGATCAATGATCTCAAAAGCAATTTAAGTTTATTAGGGGAGCAGTTCAAATTGTATTGTACTGGACATAGTTTTCACATGACCCTCCCCTGTACTGTTTAAAAAGAAAGTACACAAGCCCTCCCCCTCAATGAATTAACTCTAAATAATGCTCCATGACTATAAATAATAACTGTTTTTTAAAAAACAGGGCGGTATCGACTTTGCCACGTCGGCATGCTTTTGTGCGCAGTCGATTCCACGCCAGGGCTACGGGCCAGAAGGTTGAGGGCTCGCCAGACCCACGCACGGATGAGCTCAATCTCCCTGCATGTTTCATTAGACCTAACAATACGATCAATAGCCGGCTGCAGACAAATGAGCATCTAGGTGGGATAATCATATTTCCAACATTTACAGTACATTTCCATCATTTAGCAGACGCTCTTATCCAGAGCGGACTTACAAAACGGTGGCATTCAACTTATGATAGCTTGACACGGTTTCTGCCGAGGCTGCTCCTTCTCCTGTTTCGAGCAGGCTTCGTCGGCTCGTCGTCCGCCGGTAGTACTAGCTGCCTACCGTTTCGTTGATTTCTCTGTGTGTGTGGTTTGGTCTGTTTGGTACACCTGTTGATCATTTTGTCTTGATTAATGTGTCCTTTAAGTTCTCGCTGTTTCTGTTCTTGTGGTTGTGTGTAGTGTTCATAGTCAGCAGGTGTTGCCAGTCAGTTTGTGCTCTATTTTTATAAGAGAGTCCGCACTGTTTTTGCCGTTGTTTATGTATTTTGAGCTGCTGAGTGCGTTATTTTCCTTGTTCTTCAGGCTCTGTTTGTAGCCCGTTCATTCTAGTTGACTTTATTACAGTATTTTGGACTTGCATCTGCATTCCTGCATTTGATTCCACACCTACGCCTTACACTGACAGAACTACACACCATTCATGGAATCAGCAGGCGCAGTCAGCAGCGCCCGAGTCAATGCGGAGGAGCGCGTCCCGCGGACAGGATGACATGAATAAGCCCTAGATCACCAACGCTCTACATGGAGTAATGAATAACCCTGCATCAGGGGGAGGGGGGGGGGAGAGTGGGCCTGGAGCCAGTTGGGCACCCACGCCTCCTCCCCACAGGACCACCAGCACCGGTCAGTCCCATTAGTCCACGCTCCGGCACCCAGTTGGATTCGGCTCTCGCTCCCGAGCGGCCGTATGATGGTATACCGCTCCGGGGTCAAGTTTTCCTCCTACAAGTAGAACTCTACCTCTCCACCCGTACACCTACCGTGCCATCCGGGACACGAGAGCATTTTCCTCCCTCTTCTCCTGTCTCAACACGTCAAGGCAATTGGAGTGTGCCAACGCCGAATTGAGGAGAATTTTTTTAGGGGGGGGGGGGAAAAAAAAAAACCCCGCGACGATCACCTATGCGGGAGTTATCCCGTCGCTTCAGGGCTGTATTCTACCATCCACCTGAGGGGAAGGCTGCGGGAGAACCGTTACTATTCTACCTCCGACAAGGGGAAGAGGTAAAGGAGACACGGAGTTTGCACTGGAGTTCCTGGACTCTAGCGGCAGACGCAGGGTGGAATTAGCTGTCCTCATAGACCACTTCGCGCTGCAGCCTACGGTAGGACTCCGTCGTGAGTTTGGCCTGCAGGAGACACACCCTACACGTTTGACCAGTTGGTAGACCATTGGCCATTCGCCTCGACACCCTAGTTGGCCACCCGCGTTACGGTCCTGAGTGGGGGTCGGTCCATTCACCCTCCAGCACCTTACGAGCCTAGTCCTAATGGAGCTCGGGGGGGGGTGGCGAGCCCCCCCACCCCCCCCCCTGGCCCCCCCGCTAGAGATGAGAGGAATGGAGCCCCATGGTGACCAACCCCCTGCTCCATACTTGTGGGACGTGGGAGGACCCCACTGCGGCCAGGTGCTGGGGGGGTCTCCTCGGGGGATAGACGGCCGGCCCACGCACTGGGGAGTCTTCCAGGTGAGTAGGCTCCCCCTTACCCAGAGCTCTCTGTTGTGGCACCCCTAACCATACCTGTTTGCTTCCACAGGTTGCACCTCATTCCCCAGCATAAGGGCGCTAGTAGATCTAGGCGCTGCTGGGAATTTATAGATCGGCGATTTGTGTGCAGAGTTGGGGATTCCCCTCCTTCCTGTCAGTAATCCTTTCCCTGTACAATGCTCTAGATAGCCGTTTTCCGTTTGGGATCGGAGTTGATTAGGGAGGTCACAGCTCCACTTAGGATAGGGGACTCAGGAGGGTCATGAGGAGGACTATTCATCTATATCTTATAGACTCGCCTGCATATCCGGTTGGTGCTGGGGCTTCCCTTGGTTGATTATTCATAATCCCTCTATTTCTGGCGACAGAGGGCTCTCAGGAGTGGGTCTTCCAGTGTGTAGGCGATGTCTGTGCGTTTTTCCCGTATGGGGCGACCTCGGTGGAAAGTTCAAAACCAACTGCCCGCATTGGAAACATTCCCCCCGGAGTATGAGGATTAGCACTTGTGTTTAGTATAGGCGAAGGCGACGCCAATTGCCACCACATAGCACAGGGGGATTGTGCGATTTTTCAGACCGCCAGGTAGGAGATGCACTTCCGCGGACGACATGTTGTATCCTCTGTCTCAAGAGGAGAAGAGAGCTATGGAGACTTACAATAGACGATGTCTCTGAGACAGGGAATACATTACGGCCCTCACACTTTCCCCTGCGTCCTCAAGTTTATTTTGTGTGAAGAAAAAGATGGAGGTTTGACAGCACGTGTATCTGATTACCGCCAGTCCTCCATTCAGATTACTGCGTGAAGATACAGTTATACACGTCCATCTGATTGCGACTTATGACGGAAGTCTTTACACGGGGCGCTGTTCTTCACAAAAGTTGGATCTCCAGGAGCGCATACACCTTGTGCGTATTAGGGAGGGAGACTAATGGAAGACAGCATTTAGTACCACCTCGGGTCATTACGGAGTATCTCGTCATGCATATAACGGGTTAATTGATGCTCCTTCGTCTTACAATCTTCCGTAGATGAGATCTTCCAGGATATGTAGGGGCATGGAGTTGGTCGTGTACATTGAACGACATTCTAGTGCTATTCTTCTACCCTAGCCGAGCCATGTAGCCCTGAACTGGCGCCGAGTATTGAGGAGATTGTTGGGCATGATCTGTATAGTACAAGGCAGAGAAATGTCTGTTTTCAAGGAGTCTGTTCTCCTTTTGGGTTATCAGCTGTCTGGAGTCACGGGTTAAAGGGGAGGTTGAACGTGTGGCGGCAGTTGGTAATGGCAAAAAATCCAATACTGTTAAAGAGGTTTTCAGCGGTTTTTTGGGGCCCTTTTCGAAATTTCTACAGGAGGTTTATTCCCGGGGGTTTTTGGACAGGTGGCATCCCAACCCCCTACTAAAGGGGGGGGTCCGGGGGCGCTTGCAAGTGGTCGGCCCGAGGTGATAGGGCTTTTTTGGGGGACTGAAGGACCTTTTACCTCGGCGCCGGGGCTGGCCATCCGGATCCCGCGCTACCATTTCCGGGCGGGGGTAGAGGTTTTAAGCCGGTTTTAGGGGGCCCTGCCTCTCGCAAAGGTCCCGGCACGCCCCTGGGAAAATCCGCCCCCGTCTTTTTTTCCCCTAAAAAGCTCATCCCGGGGGAGCGAAATTTTGACGTGGGGGAAAAAGGGGGTGCTAGCCGTGGTCCCGGCCCTAAAGGGGGAGGCATTGGCTTTAGGGGGGCCCCAAACCCTTTTCCCCATTTTGGTGACCACCGAAACCCGGGGTTTCATCCCGGGGACTAGGAACTGACCCCTCCCCCAAGGGGGAGGGGGAACATGTTTTGGCCCCGTTCGTTTTTTTAAAATCAGAATCCCCGGGTTTCCCCGAACGGTAAGGGAGGGTGGGCCCCGTTTCCCCGGGGTTTAAAGACCGGAGGGAGGTCCTTTTAGCCCCCGCCCAACTCCCAACCCCCCTTGCCTGGGGGCACCCGGGGTTTTGGGGGGGTCGATTTTCCCAAAAACGGGCGGGCGTTTGGTTCCGAACCCCGCCCTCCACAGTGTCCCCTTGGGGCGGACTTTCGTGCCCTCGAGGTTCGGGATTTGACTATATATTGGGCTCCACGTCCCCCCTCCCCTGGGGCTCCAGGGATTGGGCCCGGGCGGTGACTGGGCCTTTGCACTAAATACGGGGGGCCAAAAGTTAGCCAAAGGGGTTGGGGTTTATGTTTTTTCCTTTTGGTGTTTGCCCAGGGAAAGGGACCCAAAACCCCCCCCCGGGGGAAACCCACAACCCCCGCCCGTTCCCCACAAGGCCCTGGTTCACCCCTCGGGTTGGGAAATTTTTTTATTTAAACCTTTCCCCCTTCCCCGGGGAAAAACCACCATCCTGGTGTTGTGGATCGGTTCTCGGGAAAGGGCCCGTCGTTCCTTTCCCCCCCGGGTCTCCCCACTGCCCTCCCGCCGCTGAGGCACTATTCACCCACGTCTTCCGGATTAGGGGTACCCAAAGGGTATGTGTCTGACGAGGGCCCCCGTTTACCCCTCAGGCTGGGAGCGTTCTGGAGCCCCTTGGGGGGCTCGGTGAGCCTTACCCCGGGGGCCAACCCGGGGAGCAATGGGCAGGTTTGAACGGGTAAAAAACCCGGGTGGGGGTAAAGGTTTTTTGAGGTTTCCCATTGCCAGGGGGCCCGGGCCCGAGGATTTGGGGGAGGAGTTTTCCCTTTTGGGCCCAGATGGCCCGAACTCCCTTTAAACCAAATCTTTCCCCCCGACTCAATCCTTTTTTAAAGTGGGATTTGGGGACCAGCCGGCTCTGGGCACCTTGGCATTTAGAAACCAACGAGGGGCCCCCGCGGTGGGTGAGTGGGTGCAGCGCTCGGAGGGGGACGTGGAAAAGCTGGGTTTCCCTAAAACCAGGCGGGCCATCCGTCGAACAAGGGGCGCGGGCCCATCCCCACCGCAGTGAGGGACCGGTTTTTAAAGCCCGGGAGACGAGTCTGGCTCCGACCAGAAACCTCCCCCCCGCCTGGGCCCCGCCGGGGAAACTGGGCGGGGGGTTTTTTTGGGGCCCTTTTTAAAATCCTGAGGAGGTTTTAACGAAAGGGGTTTCAGATTACAATTCCTTTTTGATTTAAGAATATTAACCCCTTTGTGCCATGTTCTCTCCCCAGGCCCGGGGTAAAAACCCGGGGCCACTCCCAAATGTGAGATGCGGGGACCCTCCCCCCCACTTGGGCATCGAGGGGGGTCCCCGGGGTACCCAGTTTTTGGGCCATCCTGATTCGAGACGCCGGGGGGGGTTGGGGGGGGGGGCTTTTCCCAAATTTCTTTTGGAGGGGGAAAGGGGTACGGTCCCGGAGGGTTTGGTGCTGGGGCCAAGGGAGAGTATTTAGACCCGGGTTCTTCCCGACTGAGTCCACTTGGGCATCCCCCCGCGCCCTTTCTCCCCCGTCCTCCCGGTTCTCCCCCAGGCCGGGGGGGGGGTATGTCACCGGTTTTTGCCGAGGGTTTCTCCTTTCCTTTTTCGGGGAGGCTTCGGCGGTCGCCCTCCCCGGAGTACTAGCTGCCCCCGTTCGTTGTTTCTGTGTGTGTTTTGGGTTTTGGGCTGTTTTTTGGGACACCTTTTTTCTCTTTTTTCTGATTTTTGTGTTTTCTTTTCGGTTTTTTTTTTGTGGTTTTGTGTAAATTGTTCTATGTAGCAGGTGTTCAATTTAGTTTTGCTCTATTTTTATAAGAGTCCCACTGTTGTGCCCTTTTTTGTATTTTTTTCCTGAGTGCGGTTTTTTTCCTTTTCTTCCGGCTTCTGTTTTTTAGCCCTTATTCTTTGGGCTTTTTTTTGATCCCGATTTGATTCCACCCCCACCACCCCGTCAGCAAAGCCAGTGGGACATCCCCTTCTTTTTTTTATGGGGTGGGGGGAAAAAAGGTTTCTAAGGGGCCTTCTAAGCTTTGAAGTCTTGATTTTTGAAAGGATATACAGGCCCCCCTCTTTTTTGTTTTCTTACAGATTTTCCAATGTTTTGGGATAAGTTTTGTTTCTCCCCCAAAAAAAGGGGTATACAGAGGGGGATTCAAAGGGAAGTTTTCCAAACCCAGTAAAGTTGGGCCCCCTTGGGAAAAAAACCCAAAAAAGGGAACATTGGGCAAAAACAATTTTCCCTTAGGTTTTTATTTTCTTGGGAATAATATTTAAATTTAATTGTACTTGGCCCCTAATAAACCCGGGAAACCAGTGGGGAAGAAAAACCCGTAAATTTTGATGAGGGAGTACGTGCTAGGCCCCCATAATGATATTGAAGACCCGAAAAATTATTTTTTTTAAATTTTGAATTTTTAAAATTCAGGAAACAATAAAGGTAAGAAAACACCAAAACAAACAAAAAAAGTTACAATTTTAAGTAGGGCGTGAACCCTCGCAATCCCCGGACTACCTAAATAAAATCTTCACCACGAAAAAAACAAGCACAAAATTCTGGTTTTTTTTTTGACAAGCCACAGCAAAAAATCGCAAACCCTTTCCCAAAAAGCATAAAAAGACAATCAGAAAAAGGAATAACCCCTCCAGGGCGAAGAAAAAGCTTGAAACAACTTCGGAATGAGGAAAAAATTTTTTCACAACAAAAAAGTTTTCCAAAGGTTTTGGGAAAATGGGGCCCCAAAGGTGAAAAAACTATCAAAGAAAAAAGGGAAACAGGAAAATATTAAAATTTCCCCTTTTCAAAAAACAGTTGGTCTTTCTTTGGGGCTTTTGGAGGATATGAAAAGATGTATCACCCAAAACGAGGGTCCATCAGGGCAGGGCC
>JAGTTL010003886.1:5000-10000 GCA_036851935.1 Coregonus suidteri | reverse complement strand
CACCTGGTTACCCTTACCCCGGCCACCAGCTTCTCCTTCACCCAAATTCAGATAGCTGATGTTCTGAAAGAGCTGCAAAATCTGGACCCCTACAAATCAGCTGGGCTAGACAATCTGGACCCCTTCTTTCTAAAATTGTCACAACCCCTATCAACAGCCTGTTCAACATCTCTTTCGTATCGTCTGAGATCCCCAGAGATTGGAAAGCTGTCGCGGTCATCCTCCTCTTCAAAGGGGGTGACACTCTAGATCCAAACTGTTACAGACCTATATAGATCCTGCCCTGCCTTTCAAAAGTACGATATAATAACCACGATCGATAAAAGACAGTACTGTACAGCCGTCTTCATTGACCTGGCCAAGGCTTTTGACTCTGTCAATCACCGCATTCTTATTGGCAGACTAAATAGCCTTGGTTTCTCAAATGACTGCCTCGCCTGGTTCACCAACTACTTCTCAGATAGAGTTCAATGTGTCAAATCGGAGGGCCTGTTGTCTGGATCTCTGGCAGTCTCTATGGGGGTGCCACAGGGTTCAATTCTCGGGCCGACTCTATTCTCTGTGTATATCAATGATGTCGCTCTTGCTGCTGGTAACTCTCAGATCCACCTCTACGCAGACGACACCATTTTGTATACATCTGGCCCTTCATTGGACACTGTGTTAACAAACCTCCAAACGAGCTTCAATGCCATACAACACTCCTTCCGTGGCCTCCAACTGCTCTTAAACACTAGTAAAACTAAATGCATGCTCTTCAATCGAACGCTGCTTGCACCCACCAGCCCGACTAGAATCACTACTCTCAGCGGCTCTGACTTAGAAACTACAAATAGCTAGGTGTCTGGTTAGACTGTAAACTCTCCTTCCAGACTCACATTAAGCATCTCCAATCCAAAGTTAAATCTAGAACCTGCTTCCTATTTCGCAACAAAGCCTCCTTCACTCATGCTGCTAAACATGCCCTCGTAAAACTGACTATCCTACCGATCCTTGACTTCGGCGATGTCATTTACAAAATAGCTTCCAACGCTCTACTCAGCAAATTGGATGTAGTCTATCACAGTGCCATCCGTTTTGTCACCAAAGCCCCATACACTACCCACCATTGTGACCTGTACGCTCTCGTTGGCTGGCCCTCACTACATATTCGTCGCCAAACCCACTGGCTACAGGTCATCTATAAATCCCTTCTAGGCAAATCCCCGCCTTATCTTAGCTCATTGGTCACCATAGCAACACCCACCCGTAGTATGCGTTCCAGCAGGTATATCTCACTGGTCATCCCCAAAGCCAACACCTCCTTTGGTCACCATTCCTTCCAGTTCTCTGCTGCAAATGACTGGAATGAACTGCAAACATCTCTGAAGCTGGAGACACTTATCTCCCTCACTAACTTTAAGCATCAGTTGTCAGAGCAGCTTACCGATCACTGCACCTGTACACAGCCCATCTGTAATTAGCCCACCCAACTACCTCATCCCCATATTGTTATTTATTTTGCTCATTTGCACCCCAGTATCTCTATTTGCACATCATCTTCTGCACATCAATCACTCCAGTGTTAATACTAAATTATAATTGTAATTATTTTGCCTATTTATTGCCTTACCTCCATAACTTACTACATTTGCACACACTGTATATAGATTTTCTATTGTGTTATTGACTGTACATTTTGTTTATTCCATATGTAACTCTGTGTTGTTGTTGTTTTTTCTGCACTGCTTTACTTTATCTTGGCCAGGTCGCAGTTGTAAATGAGAACTTGTTCTCAACTGGCTTACCTGGTTAAATAAAGGTGAAATTAAAAAAAATAAAAAATGCCAGGTTAAACTGCTGTAGCCATTACACAAGCTAGCATTTAGGTCATGATTCTGGCCACTTCATCCATAAAATTTTTGAAAGATACCAAAATTCTAAGAGATTACTGGTAATATACCCTCCCTTTGCAACCCTAGGCCTGGCAATCCACACACACATTAGCCCTACAGCCATCACACCACTTGGCCGCAATTGGACATAATCTGAAGTCTTAAAACAGGCTGAATAATTGAGGAAATGTATTTATTTAAAAAAGCGTGGATAACAGACTGCCTCAGGCAAAGTCATCACTGCGTGTGTGCGCTTGATGTTTGTGTGTGTTTGTGTGTGTTCCCTTCCTCAATCATATGAGCCGAGGTGTTCTTTAACGACTTTATGAGCTAGCGTATTAGCATACATATTTACTGTAGCAGACGGAAGGAGACGCCATGCCATAAGAACCAGTAAAAAACTCCACATATCACCCAGCTCACAAGTTAATCCACATTTTATTATGGCTGGTGAGCCGGCGAGCCGGCGAGGGGTAGATTAATTAAAAACAACATGTTTTTGAGCAGGTTCATGAATCAGCTATATTAAAAGGGAGATTAGTTTGCCTTAGAGATTAACAGGCAACTCACCACATTATCATTGGGAGATTTAAAAAATGCACAAAGGGGTGCAGTAATGTACTGCACAGTACACAGCATTCTCCCTCACACAAACACCTATTCTTCATCTACCTCATGCCCGTACTGCGTACCCCATTGTCTGTGGACATTTGCAAGCACTGGTTTACAAGCATTCAGCTAAAGCACATAGTTATTTATTTGACTGCTGTGCAAGCTCCCAGTACAGGGTTAAATAAATAGCTTTTGGCCTGCTCTCAGAGAGGAGATCTATCATCATTTCACTCTCTGGATGACATGGTTCTATCAACACTTCCATGTGTTGGGAGACCAACCCCTTTCCTAAGTAACAAGTGGCTTGTGTTTGGAGGGTTATGATGAACAGGGTTGAGACACTTCACACTTAGGTCCAGAAAGCATTCAGAATACCATAGGCACTCAATTAATTACGGGTCAAAATGTAAGTAATACTCCACAAGAGACATACCATTCAGTACTCTGCTGGACAGCAGTCATCTTATCAGATCAGAGCACTGTGAGAGTAATAGGTATGAGACAGCTCCATGCAGATGGAGGAACACACTCCATCTTGACTTCCCTTCCCCCTGTGGTGACTGGCACTAACGCCTGCACCGGAATAGACTGAGTTAAAAGTCTGTATTTTTGAATGAATTTTATAAACTGTTGGTTGGGGCCTCCGGCGGGTGTGTGTGTGTGTGCAGGCTGTTTGGTGTTTAAACAGTCTCTGTGTAGTAGGCCTGTAATAATATCAGGCCTCACACTTTCATCGCTGGTGCTGCTGCTTTAGGAGATGGGCCAAGATGATAACAATCATACCCTAAACACAGGGAAAGCACCGGCACTACACTTTGTCCCTGTGTGTGTTTAAGAGAATCTCACTGTTTGTTGTTCTTGAAAAACCTTAAAGGATGTCTTGTGAGATATCTCTTCCTATGGTATGAAGTGCACAGCATATCTCTGAAAAAACTCAGAAATTCCCAAACTATTGTGCTCTGTTCCTTCTGGACTTGGTCTTGCATGTTTTGTTAAACCCTATTCTGCATCAATAACCACAAATGTGCACACACACACACACACACACACACACACACACACACTCATATGCACATGCACGCACATACACACCCACGACCCCACTCTTTCATCCCTCCCTACACAAACCCTACTATAACACCTCTCTGGGGGACCAGTCAGTTGGAAACGTATAGACCACACACACACACACACACACACACACACCCTAATTGAATATCCATGACAACATAACCTTGAGGATAAAATGCAGGATTCATTTAAATGCTAATTTGTTTGTTAACATAACATCAAGATTCCACATGGGACAGGTTACAGAACTACCCTGACACTTGATATGTATATTTTATTCTACTTTGTTATTTTTATTGGTACTTTGATTATGATAATTCAAAACACTAAATAAAACATTAATATAAACAGGAAGGACTTGAGGAGCATCTTTTCTGTATTCAGGTATTTATTATCAAGGAGGAAATGGGAACATTGTGGATCCAGACAGACGGAGATGGATGGAGACAGACGGAGATGGAGATGGAGAGAGAGAAAGGGAGAGGGAGAGAGATGGAGAGGAGGTGGCAGGAGAGAGGGAGAGGGAGAGAGGAGAGAAAGGGAGATGGAGAGATGAGAGTGGCAGGAGAGAAAGGGAGAAGGGAGGGAGAGAGAAAGGGAGAGAGGGAGAGATGGAGAGGAGGTGGCAGGAGAGAAAGGGAGAGAGGGAGAGATGGAGAGGAGGTGGCAGGAGAGAAAGGGAGAGAGGGAGAGATGGAGAGGAGGTGGCAGGAGAGAGAGGGAGAGAGGGAGAGAAAAGGGGAGAAACAGAGAGAGAGACGGTGAGACAGTGAGAGATGAGTACTCTGTATTTACATGTCAATATTGGAAGCGATGGAACACAACATTGACATTCACACATTTGAACCTCTGTGCTCCTGATCAGCCTGACAGGTTTATCAATCCATTGTAGAGCTGGGAGAGGAAAGAGAGATTGGGGTACAGTAGGCTTATATCTGGGTCTGGGGTGGTGTGTGTGTGTGTGTGTGTGTGTGTGTTGTGTGTGTGTGTGTGTGTGTGTGTGTGTGTGTGTGTGTGTGTAACCATGTGTATTATTTATATGCATAGCGTCATTCAGAGTGAGGTGTCTATAAATTGTAGAGAAACTCAACCCACTCCTGCTGTTAGTTTAGGTGCAGGCCAAGAGTGACTGATGGTGGTGGAGAGACATCAGTGAAAGATCAAAGTGTTTGGCACGCGTGCCTCTGTGCGTGTTTGTGTGTTCATAACAGTGACCCGCCCCCTCTTGTATGTCCGTCTGTCTGTCTGTCTGTCTGGAACGTAGCAGTGATACAAAGCCCTCCAGTGTTCTCCAGTCTGGACGACGGACGGCCTTTGTCGGAGACAGCTAGCATAAACTTCAGAACCCCCTCCAACAGCAATCATACGGTGTTGTGGAGCATGAATGTTAACAAGAAGAGCACTTTAGCGTAGGAGAGAAAAGGGAGAGGAGAGAGGAGAGAG
>JAGTTL010003886.1:0-2500 GCA_036851935.1 Coregonus suidteri | reverse complement strand
CCAATTCTAATTTCCCAGCACTAAATCCAGAAGTGCTACCAGGGGACACGCCATGTAGATTACAAGGTTAAGGCCTCATTTTGTCTCTGGGCTCTGAGAAAAAAAAGAAAAGCAACTAACTTCTCAGTGACCTGTGATGATCTGTGGTCCCTGGTAGGGCCCAGAGCTGGGCCCCAGAATGGCCCCATAACGCCCAGAGGTGTCAGACTCAGACCCTTCTTTTCCCTGAGGTGTCTGAACCACGTCCACTCGTTTCCCTTACAGTTTCAAACATTCATTGAGCTGCAAGCCTTCTGGGGATGACCCAGAGATATTGTTGAACGCTTGTGAACAGAGAGTGGGATTGACACAGTACAGCTAGCCACAGCCAAAAGCCACAACTCTGACCATACAGGCCTACAGAGCCAAGACTAACGTGTGTGTGTGTGTGTGTGTGTGTGTGTGTGTGTGTGTATGTTCATGAACTAAATCAACACAGATGAGCCAGCACACATTGATCAACAATTATTTCACTTGGCCAGTATATTTAAAGGTACTTGTTTGCCTTTGAATAGCATAAAATAGTGGGCCTTTCCTTTCATGTTATTCAAGTCCGGTTAAGTCAACTTATTATTGCAGTTTTGGTTTCTGTGAAGATTGCTTTTCTCGGTTTGTTGTCACTAAGCGGATCAAAGTTCTGCACCAAATATCAGAACCAGATACACAGACCACATCAGACCACATCAGGGGTCTATAACAGAATGGGTTTTCAATGTATCTGCTTTGGAGATCTGCGGGACTTTGCCAATGACGCCAAACACACCCTGTAAAAAGCTAATGTCGTTTTTGACCAAGCAGGATATTACAAAAACATTTTCTCTGGGTTGTTTGTTGGACATTGAAGTAAATCTACAAGTATAATATGCATGGTTCTTTCTTTCTGTGAATGTTGTCTGTTTTTGGGGAAATACATTAATTCTATTTGATATTAGTCGCAATCACAATGTAATTCTACTGACTACAAACAATGGTGAAGACACACGTGTGTCTGTTTTGCACAGTTAGCCTAGTAATACAACCTCTTTACATGTGATTGTGTTTCCTATTTGTTGTTTTTATTCAGGCCGAATCAAATGTACATCCTGTTTCCCCTAAACATTAGTAGCACTACTTTCATGAATAGAAGCCTCGTAAGGTGCATCATTCACTTATCTCAGAAATGAGCTAAATGAATGTGAACTGATTCATGGGAATCGTGAATCACAAATTAGAGTTAGAGCCATTCCCACGTTAACTGTGTTGTGTTTAGAGTTAAGGAGAAAAGTGTTACTGACAGCAGGACATTACCCACCAATTCCCCTGCTCTCTCCCTCTGCTCTCCCCCTGCATTCATAAATATCCCCTCTCCTGCTCGCCCCTAATTACCTTGTATGAGCATAGCCATTTCCACTTCCCCTCGCACATAATAGAAACTGTTTTTTAATAACCAGGTGTCATAAAATGTTATGCTGACTTAACAGACATGATGAGCAGGAGGAGCATAAACAGAGAGAGGAGAAGCAGGTTTCGGGGGGCTGGGTGGGGATGTCTTGGCCAAATAGATGGAAGAAGAAGGACGGAGGAGTGGGTTGGCGGTGAGTAGGCCGGGGAGTGATGGAGAGGAGTAGTGGGTTGTTTGCAGTAGAGAGGGATGAGTAGTGTTTGCTTTAAGGATGATGATGGAAAAGGATTGAGGAAATGTAGGGATGACTTGACTTACCTTAGCTTAGTCCTCTTAGGCCTTTTTGGGAGCATTGGGTGTCCACCATGGCTCTCCACCTCATTCTTTGCTGTTTGAGGGCTTTTGCCTCTTCGCAGAAGATCCCTGCTTTACTAAGTTCTTGCAGAGTGGGGTCTTCAGTAGGTTTCTGGCCTCCTGCGTTCTTTTTCCATGTGGGTTGTAATCCAGTGCTTGGCTTTTCTGTCTTTTCATCTTCTGGTCACACTGCTGATGACCACCTGGTTCATTCTCCTCCACAGGTCTGAGCCAAACAAACAACACTAAAAAGATGGCCCATGAATCCCCAGTGTCAAACTCACTGCTCAAAAAAAATAAGGGAACACTTAAACAACACAATGTAACCTCCAAGTTTAATCACATTCTGTGAAATCAAAACTGGTCCACTTAGGAAAGCAACACTGAATTGGACAATAAATTTCACATGCTGTGTGCAAATGGAGAATAGACAAACAGGTGGAAATTATAGACAATTAGCAAGACACCCCCAAATAAAGGACTTGGTTTTGCAGGTGGTGAACCACAGACCACATCTCAGTTCCTAAGCTTCCTGGCTGATGTTTTGGTCACTTTTCGAATGCTGGCGGTGCTTTCACTCTAGTGGTAGCATGAGACGGAGTCTACAACCCACACAAGTGGCCTCAGGTAGTGCAGCTCATCCAGGATGGTCACATCAATGCGAGCTGTGGCAAGAAGGTTTGCTGTGTCTGTCAGCCGTAGTGTCCAGAGCATGGAGGCGCTACT
>JAGTTL010003881.1:0-14508 GCA_036851935.1 Coregonus suidteri | reverse complement strand
GGAGGGGAGGAGATGGGGAGGAGAAGGGAAAAGAGGAGATATGGGAGGGGAGGAGATGGGGGAGGGGACGACGTGGAGGGGAGGAGATGGGGAGGCAAGGGGAAGGGAGGGGAGGAGATGGGGGAGGAGAAGGGAAAGGAGGAGATATGGGAGGGGAGGAGATGGGGGAGGGGACAGGAGGGGAGGTGACGGGGAGGGGACGGAGTGGTGGCGATGGGAGGGGAGGAGACGGGGGAGGGGATGGGGACGGGAGGAGACAGGGGAGGGGACGAGACGGGAGGGGATGGGGGAGGGGAGGGGAGGAGACGGGGGGGGAAGGGGGGATGGAGATAGGGGAGGAGACGGGGAGGAGAGGGGGGAGGGGAGGAGAATGGGGGGAAGGGGACGGGGAGGGAGGGGAGAGGGGACGGGGGAGTGGAGGAGAGGAGACAGGGAAAGGACAAGGGAGGCAAACTCAGCTCAATCATTAATTGAATCAGATGGCTCATTCATCACAAAACCAACTGATATTGCAAACTACTTTAATGATTTTTTCATTGCCATGACATGCCAGCAACAATTGCTGACACTACACATCCAAGTATATCTGACCAAATTATGAAAGACAAGCATTGTAATTTTGAATTCCGTAAAGTGAGTGTGGAAGAGGTGAAAAAATTATTGTTGTCTATCAACAATGACAAGCCACCGGGGTCTGACAACTTGGATGGAAAATTACTGAGGATAATAGCGGACGATATTGCCACTCCTATTTGCCATATTTTAAATTTAAGCCTACTAGAAAGTGTGTGCCCCCAGGCCTGGAGGGAAGCAAAAGTCATTCCGCTACCTAAGAATAGTAAAAGCCCCCTTTACTGGCTCAAATAGCCGATTAATCAGCCTGTTTACCAACCCTTAGTAAACTATAGGAAAAAATTGTGTTTGACCAGATACAATGCTATTTTACAGTAAACAAATGAACAACAAACTTTCAGCATGCTTATAGGGAAGGACATTCCACAAGCACAGCACTTACACAAATGACTGATGATTGGCTGAGAGAAATTGATGATTAAAAGATTGTGGGGGCTGTTTTGTTAGACTTCAGTGCGGCTTTTGACATTATTGATCATAGTCTGCTGCTGGAAAAACGTATGTGTTATGGCTTTACACCCCCTGCTATATTGTGGATAAAGAGTTACTTGTCCAACAGAACACAGAGGGTGTTCTTTAATGGAAGCCTCTCCAACATAATCCAGGTAGAATCAGGAATTCCCCAGGGCAGCTGTCTAGGCCCCTTACTTTTTTCAATCTTTACTAATGACATGCCGCTGGCTTTGAGTAAAGCCAGAGTGTCTATGTATGCGGATGACTCAACACTATACATGTCAGCTACTACAGCGACTGAAATGACTGCAACACTTAACAAAGAGATGCAGTTAGTTTCAGAGTGGTTGGCAAGGAATAAGTTAGTCCTAAATATTTCTAAAACTAAAAGCATTGTATTTGGGACAAATCATTCACTAAACCTTAAACCTCAACTAAATCTTGTAATAAATAATGTGGTAATTGAGCAAGTTGAGGTGACTAAACTGCTTGGAGTAACCCTGGATTGTAAACTATCATGGTCAATGTCACGATCGTCGACCAGAGAGGAGGACCAAGGCGCAGCGTTGAAGGCGAACATATTTATTATATAAATGATCACACGATCAAAACAACAAAACGATGACGTGACAGTCAATGGTCATACACAAAACCAAATACGAACAAGAAACCACACCAAATGAATGCCTAACGGCTACCTAAGTATGACTCCCAATCAGAGACAACGAGCTACAGCCGTCTCTGATTGGGAGCCACCCTGGCCAACATAGATATACCAAACCCAGAAAGTGAAACCTAGAACACACATAGACTATACACACCCTGGCTCAACATATTAGAGTCCCCAGAGCCAGGGCGTGACAGTACCCCCCCCCTAAAGGCGCGGACTCCGACCGCGCCCACCAAATACCACAGGGGAGGGACCGGGTGGGCACTCCGCTTAGGCGGCGGATCCGGCTCCGGGCCTGATCCCCGCTCCCTCTCCAACCCCCCAAAGTACCCCTGGTCCGGTCTGGCCCCGCTGGCCGGAGCTGGACTGCACACTGGTGGAGCGGATTGCTCTAGCTCCGGCGTGAAGCATCTGACCGGTGCCGGACCAGCCACCGGTGGAACAGGCACGGGCCGTGCCGGACTGACGACGCACACCCCTGACTTGGTGTGGGGAGCAGGAGCGGGCCGAGCCGGGTTGTCGAAGCGCACCCCTGACTTGGTGCGGGGAGCAGGAACGGGCCGAGCCGGGCTGACGAAGCGCACCACTGACTTGGTGCGGGGAGCAGGAACGGGCCGAGCCGGGCTGACGAAGCGCACCACTGACTTGGTGCGGGGAGCAGGAACGGGCCGAGCCGGGCTGACGAAGCGCACCACTGACTTGGTGCGGGGAGCAGGAACAGACCGTACTGGGGACACACACCACTGGTCCTACGCAGGGATCTGGAATGGGCCGGACCGGACTGGTAACACACCCCAGTACCTCTCGCCGTGCCTCTACACCTTCCACCCCCTCTTCGACCAGTGGCCCCCGTAACCTGGCGGCCTCCTCTGCCAATCCGCTGGGCCGCTCTGCCGCGGTCTCCTGCTGGCCCGTCGTCCACGGCGTTAGCCCCCGCTAAAAACTTTCTGGGCGTCTCTCCTACCCGTGGACCAGGTCTCCATGTCCCTCGCCAGCCTTTCGCCCTTCTGCCACAATGTCAAGCCCTTCTCTTCCTCACTCGGCTTGACCCAGTCGAGGAGGCGAAGGAGATCTGCTAGAGATCTCCCTGGCGATGGCTCCTGGACACGCTGCTTGGTCAAGTCTTGGTGGTTTCTTCTGTCACGATCGTCGACCAGAGAGGAGGACCAAGGCGCAGCGTTGAAGGCGAACATATTTATTATATAAATGATCACACGATCAAAACAACAAAACGATGACGTGACAGTCAATGGTCATACACAAAACCAAATACGAACAAGAAACCACACCAAATGAATGCCTAACGGCTACCTAAGTATGACTCCCAATCAGAGACAACGAGCTACAGCCGTCTCTGATTGGGAGCCACCCTGGCCAACATAGATATACCAAACCCAGAAAGTGAAACCTAGAACACACATAGACTATACACACCCTGGCTCAACATATTAGAGTCCCCAGAGCCAGGGCGTGACAGTCAAAACATATTGATACAACAGTAGCTAAGATGGGGAGAACTATGTCCATAATAAAGTGCTGCTCTACCTTCTTAACAGCACTATCAACAAGGCAGGTCCTACAGGCCCTAGTTTTGTCACAACTGGACTACTGTTCAGTCGTTTAGTCAGGTGCCATAAAAAAGGACTTCGGAAAATTGCAATTGGCTCAGAACAGGGCAGCACGGCTGGCCCTTGGATGTACACAGAGAGCTAATATTAATAATATGCATGACAATCTCTCCTGGGTCAAAGTGGAGGAGATATTGACTTCATCACTACTTGTATTTATGAGAGGTATTGACATGTTGAATGAACCGAGCTGTCTGTTTGAACTACTAGCACACAGCTCAGACACCCATGCATACCCCACAAGACATGCCACCAGAGGTCTCTTCACAGTCCCCAAGTCCAGAACAGACTATGGGAGGAGCACAGTACTACATAGAGCCATGACTACATGGAACTCTATTCCACATCAGGTAACTCATGCAAGTTGTAAAATTAGATTTAAAAAACATGGAACAGCGGGGACTGTGAAGCAACACAAACATAGACACAGACACATACACACACACAATAACATACGCACTATACACACACGTACACATGGATTTTGTACTGTAGATATGTGGTAGTGGAGTAGGGGCTTGAGGGCACACAGTGTGTTGTGAAATCTGTGAATGTATTGTAATGTTTTTAAAATTGTATGAACTGCCTTCATTTTGCTGGACCCCAGGAAGAGTAGCTGCTGCCTTGGCAGGAACTAATGGGGATCCATAATAAACCCCAGGAAGAGTAGCTGCTGCCTTGGCAGGAACTAATGGGGATCCATAATAAACCCCAGGAAGAGTAGCTGCTGCCTTGGCAGGAACTAATGGGGCTCCATAATAAACCCCAGGAAGAGCAGCTGCTGCCTTGGCAGGAAACTAATGGGGATCCATAATAAACCCCAGGAAGAGCAGCTGCTGCCTTGGCAGGAACTAATGGGGATCCATAATAAACCCCAGGAAGAGCAGCTGCTGCCTTGGCAGGAACTAATGGGGATCCATAATAAAACCCCAGGAAGAGTAGCTGCTGCCTTGGCAGGAACTAATGGGGATCCATAATAAACCCACGGAAGAGTAGCTGCTGCCTTGGCAGGAAAACTAATGGGGATCCATAATAAACCCCAGGAAGAGTAGCTGCTGCCCTTGGCAGGAACTAATGGGGATCCATAATAAACCCCCAGGAAGAGTAGCTGCTGCCTTGGCAGGAACTAATGGGGATCCATAATAAACCCCAGGAAGAGTAGCTGCTGCCTTGGCAGGAACTAATGGGGCTCCATAATAAACCCCAGGGAAGAGTAGCTGCTGCCTTGGCAGGAACTAATGGGGATCCATAATAAACCCCAGGAAGAGTAGCTGCTGCCTTGGCAGGAACTAATGGGGATCCATAATAAACCCCAGGAAGAGTAGCTGCTGCCTTGGCAGGAACTAATGGGGATCCATAATAAACCCCAGGAAGAGTAGCTGCTGCCTTGGCAGGAACTAATGGGGATCCATAATAAACCCCAGGAAGAGTAGCTGCTGCCTTGGCAGGAACTAATGGGGATCCATAATAAACCCCAGGAAGAGTAGCTGCTGCCTTGGCAGGAACTAATGGGGATCCTTAATAAACCCCATGAAGAGTAGCTGCTGCCTTGCAGGAAACTAATGGGGATCCATAATAAACCCCAGGAAGAGTAGCTGCTGCCTTGGCAGGAAACTAATGGGGATCCATAATAAAACCCAGGAAGAGAAGCTGCTGCCTTGGCAGGAACTAATGGGGATCCATAATAAAACCCAGGAAGAGTAGCTGCTGCCTTGGCAGGAACTAATGGGGCTCCATAATAAACCACAGGAAGAGCAGCTGCTGCCTTGGCAGGAACTAATGGGGCTCCATAATAAACCCCAGGAAGAGTAGCTGCTGCCTTGGCAGGAACTAATGGGGCTCCATAATAAACCCCAGGAATAGTAGCTGCTGCCTTGGGCAGGAACTAATGGGGATCCATAATAAACCCCAGGAAGAGTAGCTGCTGCCTTGGCAGGAAAATAATGGGGCTCCATAATAAACCCCAGGAAGAGTAGCTGCTGCCTTGGCAGGAACTAATGGGGATCCATAATAAACCCCAGGAAGAGTAGCTGCTGCCTTGGCAGGAACTAATGGGGATTCTTAATAAACCCCATGAAGAGTAGCTGCTGCCTTGGCAGGAACTAATGGGGATCCATAATAAACCCCAGGAAGAGTAGCTGCTGCCTTGGCAGGAACTAATGGGGATCCATAATAAAACCCAGGAAGAGAAGCTGCTGCCTTGGCAGCAACTAATGGGGATCCATAATAAAACCCAGGAAGAGTAGCTGCTGCCTTGGCAGGAACTAATGGGGCTCCATAATAAACCCCAGGAAGAGCAGCTGCTGCCTTGGCAGGAACTAATGGGGCTCCATAATAAACCCCAGGAAGAGTAGCTGCTGCCTTGGCAGGAACTAATGGGGCTCCATAATAAACCCCAGGAAGAGTAGCTGCTGCCTTGGCAGGAACTAATGGGGATCCATAATAAACCCCAGGAAAGAGTAGCTGCTGCCTTGGCAGGAACTAATGGGGCTCCATAATAAACCCCAGGAAGAGTAGCTGCTGCCTTGGCAGGAACTAATGCGGATCCATAATAAACCACAGGAAGAGTAGCTGCTGCCTTGGCAGGAACTAATGGGGATCCATAATAAACCCCAGGAAGAGTAGCTGCTGCCTTGGCAGGAACTAATGGGGATCCATAATAAACCCCAGGAAGAGTAGCTGCTGCCTTGGCAGGAACTAATGGGGCTCCATAATAAACCCCAGGAAGAGTAGCTGCTGCCTTGGCAGGAACTAATGGGGATCCATAATAAACCCCAGGAAGAGTAGCTGCTGCCTTGGCAGGAACTAATGGGGATCCATAATAAACCCCAGGAAGAGTAGCTGCTGCCTTGGCAGGAACTAATGGGGATCCATAATAAACCCCAGGAAGAGTAGCTGCTGCTTTGGCAGGAACTAATGGGGGATCCTTAATAAACCCCATGAAGAGTAGCTGCTGCCTTGGCAGGAACTAATGGGGATCCATAATAAACCCCCAGGAAGAGTAGCTGCTGCCTTGGCAGGAACTAATGGGGATCCATAATAAAACCAGGGAAGAGAAGCTGCTGCCTTGGCAGGAAACTAATGGGGATCCATAATAAAACCCAGGAAGAGTAGCTGCTGCCTTGGCAGGAACTAATGGGGCTCCATAATAAAACCCCAGGAAGAGCAGCTGCTGCCTTGGCAGGAAACTAATGGGGCTCCATAATAACCCCAGGAAGAGTAGCTGCTGCCTTGGCAGGAACTAATGGGGCTCCATAATAACCCCAGGAATAGTAGCTGCTGCCTTGGCAGGAACTAATGGGGATCCATAATAAACCCCAGGAAGAGTAGCTGCTGCCTTGGCAGGAAAACTAATGGGGATCCATAATAAACCCCAGGAAGAGTAGCTGCTGCCTTGGCAGGAAACTAATGGGGATCCATAATAAACCCCAGGAAGAGTAGTAGCTGCTGCCTTTGGCAGGAACTAATGGGGATCCATAATAAAACCCAGGAAGAGTAGCTGCTGCCTTGGCAGGAACTAATGGGGATCCATAATAAACCCCAGGAAGAGTAGCTGCTGCCTTGGCAGGAACTAATGGGGATCCTTAATAAACCCCCATGAAGAGTAGCTGCTGCCTTGGCAGGAACTAATGGGGATCCATAATAAACCCCAGGAAGAGTAGCTGTTCCTGCCTTGGCAGGAACTAATGGGGATCCATAATAAAACCCAGGAAGAGAAGCTGCTGCCTTGGCAGGAACTAATGGGGATCCATAATAAAACCCAGGAAGAGTAGCTGCTGCCTTGGCAGGAACTAATGGGGCTCCATAATAAACCCCCCAGGAAGAGCAGCTGCTGCCTTGGCAGGAACTAATGGGGCTCCATAATAAACCACAGGAAGAGTAGCTGCTGCCTTGGCAGGAACTAATGGGGCTCCATAAACCCGGGAAACCCCAGGAATAGTAGCTGGCCTGCCTTGGCAGGAACTAATGGGGATCCATAATAAACCCCAGGAAGAGTAGCTGCTGCCTTGGCAGGAACTAATGGGGATCCATAATAAACCCCAGGAAGAGTAGCTGCTGCCTTGGCAGGAACTAATGGGGATCCATAATAAACCCCAGGAAGAGTAGCTGCTGCCTTGGCAGGAACTAATGGGGATCCATAATAAAACCCAGGAAGAGTAGCTGCTGCCTTGGCAGGAACTAATGGGGCTCCATAATAAACCCCAGGAAGAGCAGCTGCTGCCTTGGCAGGAACTAATGGGGCTCCATAATAAACCCCAGGAAGAGCAGCTGCTGCCTTGGCAGGAACTAATGGGGATCCATAATAAAACCCAGGAAGAGAAGCTGCTGCCTTGCAGGGAACTAATGGGGATCCATAATAAAACCCCAGGAAGAGTAGCTGCTGCCTTGGCAGGAACTAATGGGGCTCCATAATAAAACCCAGGAAGAGCAGCTGCTGCCTTGGCAGGAACTAATGGGGCTCCATAATAAACCGCAGGAAGAGTAGCTGCTGCCTTGGCAGGAACTAATGGGGCTCCATAATAAACCCCAGGAAGAGTAGCTGCTGCCTTGGCAGGAACTAATGGGGATCCATAATAAACCCCAGGAAGAGTAGCTGCTGCCTTGGCAGGGAACTAATGGGGATCCATAATAAACCCCAGGAAGAGTAGCTGCTGCCTTGGCAGGAAACTAATGCGGACCATTATAATAAACCACAGGAAGAGTAGCTGCTGCCTTGGCAGGGGAAACTAATGGGGGATCCATAATAAACCCCAGGAAGAGTAGCTGCGCCTTGGGCAGGAACTAATGGGGATCCATAATAAACCCCAGGAAGAGTAGTAGCGCTGCTCTTTGGCAGGAACTAATGGGGATCCATAATAAACCCCAGGAAGAGTAGCTGCTGCCTTGGCGGAACTAATGGGGATCCCTTGCATAATAAACCCAGGAAGAGTAGCTGCTGCCTTGGCAGGAACTAATGGGGATCCATAATAAACCCCAGGAAGAGTAGCTGCTGCCTTGGGAACAGGAACTAATGGGGCTCCATAATAAACCCCAGAAGAGTAGCTGCTGCCTTGGCAGGAAACTAATGGGGATCCATAATAAACCCCAGGAAGAGTTAGCTGCTGCCTTGGCAGGAACTAATGGGGATCCATAATAAACCCGCAGGAAGAGTAGCTGCTGCCTTGGCAGGAAACTAATGCGGATCCATAATAAACCACAGGAAGAGAAGCTGCTGCCTTGGCAGGAACTAATGGGGATCCATAATAAAACCCAGGAAGAGTAGCTGCTGCCTTGGCAGGAACTAATGGGCTCCATAATAAACCCCAGGAAGAGTAGCTGCTGCCTTGCAGGAACTAATGGGGATCCATAATAAAACCCAGGAAGAGAAGCTGCTGCATTGGCAGGAAACTAATGGGGATCCATAATAACAACCCAGGAAGAGTAGCTGCTGCCTTGGCAGGAACTAATGGGGCTCCATAATAAACCCCAGGAAGAGCAGCTGCTGCCTTGGCAGGAACTAATGGGGCTCCATAATAAACCCCAGGAAGAGCAGCTGCTGCCTTGGCAGGAACTAATGGGGATCCATAATAAAACCCAGGAAGAGTAGCTGCTGCCTTGGCAGGAACTAATGGGATCCATAATAAACCCCAGGAAGAGTAGCTGCTGCCTTGGCAGGAACTAATGGGGCTCATAATAAACCCCAGGAAGAGTAGCTGCTGCCTTGCAGGAACTAATGGGGATCCATAATAAACCCCAGGAAGAGTAGCTGCTGCCTTGGCAGGAACTAATGGGGATCCTTAATAAACCCCATGAAGAGTAGGCTGCTGCCTTGGCAGGAACTAATGGGGATCCATAATAAACCCCAGGAAGAGTAGCTGCTGCCTTGGCAGGAACTAATGGGGATCCATAATAAAACCCAGGAAGAGAAGCTGCTGCCTTTGGGCAGCAACTAATGGGGATCCATAATTAAAACCCAGGAAGAGTCGCTGCTGCCTTGGCAGGAACTAATGGGGCTCCATAATAAACCCAGGAAGAGCAGCTGCTGCCTTGGCAGGAATACTAATGGGTAGCTGCTGCCTTGGCAGGAACTAATGGGGGATCCATATAAACCCAGGAAGAGTAGCGGCTGCCTTGGCAGGAACTAATGGGGCTCCATAATAAACCCAGGAAGAGTAGCTGCTGCCTTGGCCAGGAAACTAATGGGGATCCATAATAAACCCCAGGAAGAGTAGCTGGCTGCCTTGGCTAGGAACTGCCTTGAAGAGGAACTAATGGGGATCCATAATAAACCCCAGGAAGAGTAGCTGCTGCCTTGGCAGGAAACTAATGCGGATCCATAATAAACCACAGGAAGAGTAGCTGCTGCCTTGGCAGGAACTAATGGGGATCCATAATAAACCCCAGGAAGAGTAGCTGCTGCCTTGGCAGGAACTAATGGGGATCCATAATAAACCCCAGGAAGAGTAGCTGCTGCCTTGGCAGGAAACAAATGGGGCTCCATAATAAACCCCAGGAAGAGTAGCTGCTGCCTTGGCAGGAACTAATGGGGATCCATAATAAAACCCCAGAAGAGTAGCTGCTGCCTTGGCAGGAACTAATGGGGATCCATAATAAACCCCAGGAACTAATGTAGCTGCTGCCTGCCTTGGCAGGAACTAATGGGGATCCATATAAAAAACCCAGGAAAGAGTAGCGCTGCCTTGCAAGGAACTAATGGGATCCATAATAAACCCAGGAAGAGTAGCTGCTGCCTTGGCAGGAACTAATGGGGATCCTTAATAAAACCCCATGAAGAGTAGCTGCTGCCTTGGCAGGAAGACTAATGGGGATCCATAATAAACCCCAGGAAGAGTAGCTGCTGCCTTGGCAGGAACTATGGGGGATCCATAATAAACCCCCAGGAAGAGTAGCGCTGCCCTTGGCAGGAACTAATGGGGATCCATAATAAAACCAGGAAGAGTAGCTGCTGCCTTGGCAGGAACTAATGGGGATCCATAATAAACCCCAGGAGAGCAGCATGCTGCCGCCTTGGCAGGAACTAATGGGGCTCCATAATAAACCCCAGGAAGAGCAGCTGCTGCCTTGGCAGGAAACTAATGGGGATCCATAATAAAAAGAGTAAGCCAGGAAAGAGAAGCTGCTGCGGCCTTGGCAGAAACCTAATGGGGATCCATAATAAAACCCAGGAAGAGTAGCTGCTGCCCTTGGCAGGAACTAATGGGGCTCCATAATAAACCCCAGGAAGAGCAGCTGCTGCCTTGGCAGGAAACTAATGGGGGGCTCCATAATAAACCGCAGGAAGAGTAGCTGCTGCCTTGGCAGGAACTAATGGGGCTCCATAATAAACCCCCAGGAAGAGTAAGCTGCTGCCTTGGCAGGAACTAATGGGGATCCATAATAAACCCCAGGAAGAGTAGCTGCGCCTTGCCTTGGCAGGAACTAATGGGGATCCATAAGGGGACCATAATAAACCCCAGGAAGAGTAGCTGCTGCCTTGCAGGAACTAAGCGGATCCATAATAAACCACAGGAAGAGTAGCTGCTGCCTTGGCAGGAACTAATGGGGATTCCATAATAAACCCCAGGAAGAGTAGCTGCTGCCTTGGCAGGAACTAATGGGGATCCATAATAAACCCCAGGAAGAGTAGCTGCTGCCTTGGCAGGAAACTAATGGGGCTCCATAATAAACCCCAGAAGAAAGAGTTAGCTGCCTGCCTTGGCAGGAACTAATGGGGATCCATAATGAAACCCCAGGAAGAGTAGCTGCTGCCTGGCAGGGGAATATAATGGGGCTCCATAATAAACCCCAGGAAGAGTAGCTGCTGCCTTTGCAGGAAACTAATGGGGGATCCATACATAAACCCCAGGAAGAGTAGCTGCTGCCTTGGCAGGAAACTAATGGGGATCCTTAAAAACCCCATGAAGAGTAGCTGCTGCCCTTGGCAGGAAGGAATAATGGGGATCCATAATAAACCCCAGGAAGAGTAGCTGCTGCCTTGGCAGGAAACTAATGGGGATTCCATAATAAAACCCAGGAAGAGAAGCTGCTGCCTTGGCCAGGAAATAATGGTGATCCATAATAAAACCCAGGAAGAGTAGCTGGCTGCCTTGGCAGGAGGAACTAATGGGGGCTCCATAATAAACCCCAGGAAGAGCAGCTGATGCCTTGGCAGGAACTAATGGGGCTCCATAATAAACCCCGGAAGAGTAGCTGCTGCCTTGGCAGGAACTAATGGGGCTCCATAATAAACCCCAGGAATAGTTAGCTGCTGCCTTGGCAGGAACTAATGGGGATCCATAATAAACCCAGGAAGAGTAGCTGCTGCTGGCAGGAACTAATGGGGATCCATAATAAACCCCAGGAAGAGTAGCTGCTGCTTTGGCAGGAACTAATGGGGGAAATCCATAATAAACCCAGGAAGAGTAGCTTGCTGCCTTGGAGGAGGAACTAATGGGGATCCAAATATAAACCCAGGGAAGAGTAGTGCTGCCTTGGCAGGAACTAAAGGGGCTCCATAATAAACCCAGGAAGAGGCAGCTGCTTGCCTTGGCAGGAACTAATGGGGCTCCATAAATAAACCCCAGGAAGAGCAGCTGCTGCCTTGGCAGGAACTAATGGGGATCCATAATAAAACCCAGGAAGAGTAGCTGCTGCACTTGGCAGGAAATAATGGGGATCCATAATAAACCCCAGGAAGAGTAGCTGCTGCCTTGCAGGAACTAATGGGGATCCATAAATAAACCCAGGAAGAGTAGCTGCGGCCTTGGCAGGAAACTAATGGGGCTCCATAAATAAACCCCAGGAAGAGTAGCTGCTGCCTTGGCAGGAACTAAGGGGATCCATAATAAACCCCAGGAAGAGTAGCTGCTGCCTTGGCAGGAACTAATGGGGATCCATAATAAAACCAGGAAGAGTAGCTGCGCCTTGGGCAGGAACTAATGCGGATCCATAATAAAACCACAGGAAGAGAAGCTGCTGCCCTGGGACAGGAACTAATGGGGATCCATAATAAAACGCCAGGAGAGTAGCTGCTGCCTTGGCAGGAACTAATGGGGCTCCATAATTAAACCCCCAGGAAGTGAGTAGCTGCTGCCTTGGCAGGAAACTAATGGGGATCCATACCTCAATAATCAAACCAGGAAAGCAGAAGCTGCTGCCTTGGCAGGAACTAAATGGGGATCCATAATAAAAAACCCAGGAAGAGAAGAGTAGCTGCTGCCTTGGCAGGCAAACTAATGGGGCCTCCATAATAACCCACAGGAAGAGCAGCTGATGCCCTTGGCAAGGAAACTAATGGGGCTCCAATAATAAACCCCAGAGAAGAGCAGCTGCCTGCATTGGCAGGGAACTACTGGGGATCATAATAAAAACCAGGAAGAGTAGCTGCTGCATTTGGCAGGAAAGGAACTAATGGGGAATCCATAATAAAACCCCAGGAAAGAGTAGTCTGCGGGCCTTGGCAGGAACTTATGGGGGTCCAGTAAAAACCCCAGGAAGAGTAGCTGCTGCCTAGGCAGGAACTAATGGGGGAATCCATATAAAACCCCAGGGAAGAGTAGCATGCTGCCTTGGCAGGCAAAACTAATGGGGATCCTTAATAAACCCCCATGAAGAGTAGCTGCTGCCTTGGCAGAGGAACTAATGGGTCGATCCATAATAAACCCCAGGAAAGAGTAGCTGCCATGCCTTGGCAGGAACCTAATGGGGATCCATATAAAAACCAGGAAGAGAAGCTGATGCCTTTGCAGCAAACTAATTGGGGATCCAGTAATAAAAACCCAGGAAGAGTCGCTGCTGCCTTGCGCAGGAAACTCATGGGGCTCCATAATAAACCCCAGGAAGAGCAGCTGCTGCCTTGGCAGGACACTAATGGCTCCCATAATTAAAACCCCAGGAAGAGTAGCTGCTGCCTTGGCAGGAACTAATGAGGCTCCATACTAAACCCCCGGTAAGAGTAGCTGACTGGCCTTGGCAGGAAAAAAACTAATGGGGATCCATACATAAACCACAGGGAAGAGTCGGCTGCTGCCTTGGCAGGGAACTAATGGGGATCCATAATTAAACCCAGGAAGAGTAGCTGCCCTGCCTGGCAGGAACTAATGCGGATCCATAATTTAAACCACAGGAAGACTGCCCTGGCAGGAATAATGGGGATCCATAATAAACCCCCATGAGATAGCGCTCCTTGGGCAGGAACTAATGCGATCCATAATAAACCAACAGAAGAGTAGCTGCTGCTTTGGCAAGGAAACTAATGGGGATACATAATAAAACCCAGGAAGAGTAGCTGCTGCCCTGGCAGGAACCGAAGGGGATCCATAATAAAACCCAGGAAGGAGTAGCGTGCCTTGGGAGGAAATAATGGGGCTCCATAATAACCCCAGGGAAGAGTAGCGCTTGCCTTGGCATGGGTAGGAAACTAATGGGGATCCTAATAAACCCCAGGAAGAGTCAGCTGCTGCCTGGCTAGGAACTAATGTGATCCATAAAAACCCAGGAAGCGTAGCTGCTGCCTGGAGGAACTAAATGGGATCATAATAAATACAAAATACCAGGAGGAGGGGAGATGGGTCTCTGGCTGTGTTATCCGTCGAGGGCTTAATAATCATAGCCAGACCATTGAGCCAATGGGGAGAGAGGCTCAGGACGAGAATAAAGCCCTTTGAGCCAATGGGAGAGAGGAGGTTAGCTTTTAATGACACGGTAGCCAAGGGGCTGGGGGGGAGAAGCGGCGCGGGAAAGTTCTCCTGAGACCAGGACGGTTTTTTAAGCTTTAATAAGTCTGCAGTTTTTCTATTAGAAGCCCTTTCATTAAGTCCCTATAGCGTTTTTGGTTTTAATCACCCGTGATTTGTTTTATCTCGGTTTCTCTCTGGGGTGGGGGGAATTACTCGGGTTTCTTTTGGGAAAAAAATTTTTTTCCTGGAAAGTTATTATTAAAAACCGTTTTCATTATTTATTGGAGTCCTAAAATTTTATGCTTTCCATTTTTGTCAGACATGGAGGGAGGGAGAGAGGGAGGGGGAAGAGAGCAGAGAGGAGAGAGAGAGAGAGGAGGGGAGGAGAGAGAGAGGAGAGAGAGGGGGGAAAAAGAACAGAGAGAAAGAGAGAGGAGAGAGAGTTTGAGAGAGAGAGAGAAAAGAG
>JAGTTL010003880.1:0-14545 GCA_036851935.1 Coregonus suidteri | reverse complement strand
AGAAGCAATCAAACAATCAGATTCCAAACTCTCCACCATGGCCAAGACCAAAGAGCTCTCCAAGGATGTCAGGGACAAGATTGTAGACCTACACAAGGCTGGAATGGGCTACAAGACCATCGCCAAGCAGCTTGGTGAGAAGGTGACAACAATTGGTGCGATTATTCGCAAATGGAAGAAAAACAAAAGAACTGTCAATCTCCCTCGGCCTGGGGCTCCATGCAAGATCTTACCTCGTGGAGTTGGAATGATCATGAGAACGGTGAGAAATCAGCCCAGAACTACACGGGAGGATCTTGTCAATGATCTCAAGGCAGCTGGGACCCTAGTCACCAAGAAAACAATTGGTAATACACTACGCCGTGAAGGACTGAAATCCTGCAGCACCCGCAAGGTCCCCCTGCTCAAGAAAGCACATACAGTGGGGAGAACAAGTATTTGATACACGGCCGATTTTGCAGGTTTTCCTACTTACAAAGCATGTAGAGGTCTGTAATTTTTATCATAGGTACACTTCAACTGTGAGAGACGGACTCTAAAACAAAAATCCAGAAAATCACATTGTATGGTTTTTAAGTAATTAATTAGCATTTTATTGCATGACATAAGTATTTGATCACCTACCAACCAGTAAGAATTCCGGCTCTCACAGACCTGTTAGTTTTTCTTTAAGAAGCCCTCCTGTACTCCACTCATTACCTGTATTAACTGCACCTGTTTGAACTCGTTACCTGTATAAAAGACACCTGTCCACACACTCAATCAAACAGACTCCAACCTCTCCACAATGGCCAAAACCAGAGAGCTGTGTAAGGACATCAGGGATAAAATTGTAGACCTGCACAAGGCTGGGATGGGCTACAGGACAATAGGCAAGCAGCTTGGTGAGAAGGCAACAACTGTTGGCGCAATTATTAGAAAATGGAAGAAGTTCAAGATGACGTCAATCACCCTCGGTCTGGGGCTCCATGCAAGATCTCACCTCGTGGGGCATCAATGATCATAAGGAAGGTGAGGGATCAGCCCAGAACTACATGGCAGGACCTGGTCAATGACCTGAAGAGAGCTGGGACCACAGTCTCAAAGAAAACCATTAGTAACACACTACGCCGTCATGGATTAAAATCCTGCAGCGCACGCAAGGTCCCCCTGCTCAAGCCAGCGCATGTCCAGGCCCGTCTGAAGTTTGCCAATGACCATCTGGATGATCCAGAGGAGGAATGGGAGAAGGTCATGTGGTCTGATGAGACAAAAATAGAGCTTTTTGGTCTAAAATCCACTCGCCGTGTTTGGAGGAAGAAGAAGGATGAGTACAACCCCAAGAACACCACCCCAACCGTGAAGCATGGAGGTGGAAACATCATTCTTTGGGGATGCTTTTCTGCAAAGGGGACAGGACGACTGCACCGTATTGAGGGGAGGATGGATGGGGCCATGTATCGCGAGATCTTGGCCAACAACCTCCTTCCCTCAGTAAGAGCATTGAAGATGGGTCGTGGCTGGGTCTTCCAGCATGTCAACGACCCAAAACACACAGCCAGGGCAACTAATGAGTGGCTCCGTAAGAAGCATCTCAAGGTCCTGGAGTGGCCTAGCCAGTCTCCAGACCTGAACCCAATAGAAAATCTTTGGAGGGAGCTGAAAGTACATATTGCCCAGCGACAGCCCCGAAACCTGAAGGATCTGGAGAAGGTCTGTATGGAGGAGTGGGCCAAAATCCCTGCTGCAGTGTGTGCAAACCTGGTCAAGACCTACAGGAAACGTATGATCTCTGTAATTGCAAACAAAGGTTTCTGTACCAAATATTAAGTTTCTGCTTTTCTGATGTATCAAATACTTATGTCATGCAAATAAAATGCAAATTAATTACTTAAAAATCATACAATGTGATTTTCTGGATTTTTGTTTTAGATTCCGTCTCTCACAGTTGAAGTGTACCTATGATAAAAATTACAGACCTCTACATGCTTTGTAAGTAGGAAAACCTGCAAAATCGGCAGTGTATCAAATACTTGTTCTCCCCACTGTACATGCCAATCTGAAGTTTGCCAATGAACATCTGAATGATTCAGAGGAGAACTGGGTGGAAGTGTTGTGGTCAGATGAGACCAAAATCGAGCTCTTTGGCATCAACTCAACTCGCCGTGTTTGGAGGAGGAGGAATGCTGCCTATGACCCCAAGAACACCATCCCCACCATCAAACATGGAGGTGGAAACATTATCCTTTGGGGGTGTTTTTCTGCTAAGGGGACAGGACAACTTCACCGCATCAAAGGGACGATGGATGGGGCCATGTACCGTCAAATCTTGGGTGAGAACGTCCTTCTCTCAGCCAGGGCATTGAAAATGGGTTGTTGATGGGTATTCCAGCATGACAATGACCCAAAACACACGGCCAAGGCAACAAAGGAGTGGCTCAAGAAGAAGCACATTAAGGTCCTGGAGTGGCCTAGCCAGTCTCCAGACCTTAATCCCATAGAAAATCTGTGGAGGGAGCTGAAAGTTCGAGTTGCCAAACGTCAGCCTCGAAACCTTAATGACTTGGAGAAGATCTGCAAAGAGGAGTGGAACAAAATCCCTCCTGAGATGTGTGCAAACCTGGTGGCCAACTACAAGAAACATCTGACCTCTGTGATTGCCAACAAGAGTTTTGCCACCAAGTACTAAGTCATGTTTTGCAGAGGGGTCAAATACTTATTTCCCTCATTAAAATGCAAATGAATTTATAACATTTTTGACATGCGTTTTTCTGGATTTTTTTTTGTTGTTATTCTGTCTCTCACTGTTCAAATAAACCTACCATTAAAATTATAGACTGATCATGTCTTTGTCAGTGGGCAAATGTACAAAATCAGCAGGGGATCAAATACTTTTTTCCCTCACTGTACTAATTGAGTGTATGTAAACTTCTGACCCACTGGGAATGTGATGAAATAAATAAAAGTTGAAATAAATCATTCTCTCTACTATTATTCTGACATTTCACATTCTTAAAATGAAGTAGTGATCCTAAATGACCTAAAACAGGGAATTTTTACTAGGATTAAATGTCAGGAATTGTGAAAAACTGAGTTTAAATGTATTTGGCTAAGGTGAATGTAAACTTCCGACTTCAAGAGTATGAGAGCTTACTGTTCCATTAATTGTTAGATAAATAGCTAGAAATATGATAATTATCATAGTGTGTTGCGCACAGACCATAATTTATACCCTCACAAAATTGAATGTTGTTCTTTAGCAACACTTTCACCAAGTTTTTGGTCCCCCACTCCCAGAGAGAGACACAGATGCAGGTTTAGCTGAGAGGCAGTGAGCTGGCTGGTATAGTGTTGATGGTAGGGGTAGACCTGGACCTTCTCTCTCACACAGGCCCAGGGAGGAGAGGAGCGGGCTGTGGAGGGAGGGGAGGGTTGGCTGGCTGGCTGGCTGGCCTGGTCCTGGTCCTGGTCTCCTGCTGCCAAATGCGTTTTAACACCTGGAGTCCTGGCTGGGCTCTCGCTGAGTGCTGCGGCATAATGACTTGTTAAAGGGGGCTCAATAGGGGCAATTCACCTGGTAAAAGAAATAACAAAAATACCCGGAGATATTGAGTGTCGGCGAACACAAAAATGGGCCATTTAAAAGAGGCCCTGGTTAGTGCAGTTAAGCTATAACTATAGTCATTTAATGGGCTCTCAGTCATATGTTTTGATACCTGATTTATTTGTAAATGTAAGCAACTGAGAAGAGGACCTCTACCTTGTGTGTGCTTAACATATGGTATATCAGATTACTCATGTGGCATAAGATTGTTTTGTGTATCATCTTTCTCATAGAGTGCATGCAACATATGTTTTCCAATTTCCCATATCACATATGGTGGTGAACTTGTGAGATATTTGTAGCATGCATTATAGTGTAGTATATGTTTGAAGGATTTTAGAGACAAGGATTGGAATAAGCACTGATCTTAACTGAACTGTTTTCTGCCTCTTGCAATGAGTACTCTGCTCTCACTGTGTTTGCTCAAAATAAGGCCTTTTGTGCATTGCTGCACTCTGCTGTTTGCTGCAGTTGTATAAAGCAGTGAAAAGGGACAACAGCAGTGTTGTAGAATACAGAGAGCTCTGAGCCAACGTTGTGAAGTTAAAGAGAAAGGAGAAATGACATTCTCCTCCAGAGCCATACTGCTGCTATGTCTCGTGTGGATAGGATACTACTACTGGGCCCATTTCCTGTCCTGTCCTCCTGGGTCTGCCTGAGCATGACTGTGGTTTCCACTCAGCAGTGGTCAGCTTTTGAACCACTCCTCAGGACCAGGAAGTTCAGTATGGGTGGAGCCAACGACATCCCTCAGAAATATAGTGATGTCAGAGAGAGGGAACTTGTGCCAAATTAGGCAACACTGGAATACAAAATTGTTTAGTAAAGCATAAATTACATAAACCCCCCCCCCCCACCCCCAAAAAAGTGGAAGGTATAACAACAATTGTATGCTTCTGATAGAAGGCTGTAATTGTATATGGTCTTTCTTTATTGTTTGAACATTCCACCAATGCCTATGTCTTTAATGACATCATCAGGCTGAAATAATGGAGTGTTTTGCTCTGAGGTATTTCCCTTCATAATACAGCTCTTGTATCCTTCTATGTGTATCATCAATTGAACCATATCTTTTCCTCGTTCTCACTTGTGCTTTACAGTCAAAATGCAGCACAATACATCTTCAAAGCTGCTATTGTGGCAAATAATTGAACATATCAGTTCACAGAAGTTAATAAGGTATACTTTTGTAATGTAGGAGGCTTACATTGACAAACGGATTGCATTTACTCCTCGCTGCCTTGCTTATTATCAGTAACTTGTAATATATGCAAATCTCCCTGCTTGAACTTTACAATCTTTCAGTTGAGGCTATTCATCTCTTTTTAAGTGTTCATTTGCATCTGGAGAGTGCCCATACATCATGCCGTGTCATTTTGAAAGCAAATATTAATCAATTTTGCCTTGTGAATTGCCCCCAAGCTGTGCGTAATGGGCGATAGTGTGGTTGTTTCTCTGACTGGATGGATCTTCACGTACTTCTCTGTTCAAACTTATGAAGATAATTAAGGAGTGGATGAACATTCATCAGGAGCAGACGAAGGCGTAAGCCTCCTTATCACATGAGAGCACAGTTGCCCTGTCCTGATCTGGGGCTAACAGCTAGGACTTCATGCTTCTCTCTCTTATCCTATGATCAGTTATAGGAAGTAGACTCACTCAGTCCTATTGCTCATTATGGAGATATCGTAGAGGATAATCATAGAAGACATTCATCATAGCAACTGGGATTATGAATTCTTCATGGATGATTTGAAAAGCCAGCTGGCATGTTGGGAGTTTACTGGAAGTGTGTGCTTACTCACAGTGACTCGTTATAGAATTACAGTCAATGCCTTTTCAGACCTGTTCGAGTCATACAGTATTCAAGACTTTACAGTAATACAAACTGAGTCATACCACCCACTGGGCACAGACATCAGTTCAACGTTTAGTTTTGATTTACACTTGGTTGAGTTGTCAACTAATGTGAATTCAATCTGAAATCAACAACAAAAAATTAGCATGTGATTAGGTGAAAAGTTGGGCGAAAAAAAAGACTAACAACCCTTACGTTGATGACTTTTTGCAAAACCAATCAGTTTTCCATGTTGATTCAACGTCATCACATTGAATCTTTTTGTTGAAATGACGTGGAAACAACATTGATTCAACCAGTTTTTGCCCAGTGGGCAGACTGTTTCAACAGATTATGTTATTCTGTTACAGTTAGCTAAACTTGTCCACTGGACTGCAACATCATTATTAAGTTACAGGAAATTGACTATTCATACATTTTATAGCTGAATAAAATACTACTATACTGCTATGTGTAATGTCTGAATTGTGCTTATGCCTTAATGCTGTTTACTGTCCAACACGGCATTATAAGAGAACACTAATGAGCTTAAACATTCTGTCATGTTTGCTAGTAGAGTTACTGCAAACACACACACCAGGCAGTGGTACGCAGAATGACTCAGACAGGCCTTGGCCTCATTAAGGTTTGTTATAAGTGGTGAGATGGATTCCATCCGTGTGTGTCCATCTGTGTCTCAGCCTCCTGGGATATCACACTCTCTCAGGCATGGCACCCATCCACACAGCCCCCCTTGTATTAGTCGCACTGAATACATGGCAGAGCGTCATACTATGTCATACCACATCAGGCCAGGCACCGTTTTCTGAGGAGCGTGTGACAAACCAAAACATTTCCCTCACAGAACAATTGGCAGACTGCATGGAGGCTGAATCCTGATGTAAACACTCAATTAAAAGAGGTACATGCACAGCAAATACAGAAGCCACCCCCGGGGGGCCACGCCCACACTACAACGTGTCATCCGACCAGCCCACAGACAAACGATGATAAAGTGATCCTCTCATGACTTTGACAGGCATGACAGACAGCGCCGAGTCGGCCCACGCAATAACGCCAGCCGGGCAGCTTCTCTCTTGCCGTCCCACACAATTCAGACACACACTGTGGTTTTCACTGTGACAGCACGATCAAAGAAAACACCACCTCTGATAATGCTCGCAATTACCAGCAGACCCTTGTTTTTTATGAATAAGTTCATGTTTCACAAAAGAGTAGTGACACTTTTCAGAAATCACAAACAGAATTTTGATGTACTTTAAAATGCTCTAAATCTATAACATACATTAATGTTAAGACTTATCAACGATGAACATATTCACCTTAAAAAATAAGGATTATTTTGCTATGTAACTTGTACTTGTTTTGAGATGATTTAGCCTTACATTTTGAAGCATTGTTACTGTTTCTCTGGGTTCATAGAGAACTTTCTAGGCATCCTCACGATGAGGTACATACTGTATAAATCATTTTGGATGAGCTATATCTTTGAAGCTAATGAAAACAGGTGTATTTGGACTTCTCCCTATGCATCCAATCACAGCCTACGACTGCTGGGGATTTTTAAGCACTGGAAAGGAGAGTATTAGATTTTTCAAGAAGTGGTCGAAAATGCAACAAGCCTGCAAGGAGAGAGGGAGAGCAAAAAGGTCAAGCATGTAATATCAGGGGAACATCAGGTGAACAATAGTCCCCTGGAGCAGAAAGAATAATATCAGGGAACATCAGGTGAACAATAGTCCCCTTGGAGCAGAAAGAATAATATCAGGGGAACATCAGGTGAACAATAGTCCCCTGGAGCAGAAATAATAATATCAGGGGAACATCAGGTGAACAATAGTCCCCTGGAGCAGAAAGAATAATATCAGGGAACATCAGGTGAACAATAGTCCCCTGGAGCAGAAAGAATAATATCAGGAGAACATCAGGTGAACAATAGTCCCCTGGAGCAGAAATAATAATATCAGGGAACATCAGGTGAACAATAGTCCCCTGGAGCAGAAAGAATAATATCAGGGAACATCAGGCGAACAATAGTCCCCTGGAGCAGAAATAATAATATCAGGGAACATCAGGTGAACAATAGTCCCCTGGAGCAGAAATAATAATATCAGGGAACATCAGGTGAGCAATAGTCCCCTGGAGCAGAAATAATAATATCAGGGAACATCAGGTGAACAATAGTCCCCTGGAGCAGAAATAATAATATCAGAGGAACATCAGGTGAACAATAGTCCCGTGGAGCAGAAAGAATAATATCAGAGGAACATCAGGCGAACAATAGTCCCCTGGAGCAGAAATAATAATATCAGGGAACATCAGGCGAACAATAGTCCCCTGGAGCAGAAATAATAATATCAGGGAACATCAGGTGAACAATAGTCCCCTGGAGCAGAAATAATAATATCAGGGAACATCAGGTGAACAATAGTCCCCTGGAGCAGAAATAATAATATCAGGGAACATCAGGCGAACAATAGTCCCCTCCCCTGGAGCAGAAATAATAATATCAGGGAACATCAGGTGAACAATAGTCCCCTGGAGCAGAAATAATAATATCAGGGAACATCAGGCGAACAATAGTCCCCTGGAGCAGAAATAATAATATCAGGGAACATCAGGCGAAGTAATAATATATCAGGGAACATCAGGCGAACAATAGTCCCCTGGAGCAGAAATAATAATATCAGGGAACATCAGGTGAACAATAGTCCCCTGGAGCAGAAATAATAATATCAGGGAACATAGGTCCCCCCTGGAGCAGGGAACATCAGGTGAACAATAGTCCCCTGGAGCAGAAATAAATAATATCAGGGAACATCAGGTGAACAATAGTCCCCTGGAGCAGAAAGGCAGAAAGAATCCACTCCTTTCAACATCAGCAGCCAGTCATGTCTTCTGTTAATTATAGTCATATCGCCCCTATTGAAGTCTGGTGTCCCTTAACATATTCCTCTTTATTTTGAGGCCTGTTTTCTCGGGTAATGAAATGTCAACTCTCTGCTGGTTCCCCCCCCCCCCGTGTCGCAGAGTGTTGATCAAAGTGACCTTTGTCCCTGTTCTCTGCGCTTCGCAAATCAATACACACACAGTCAACAACACCTTGACAGATGAAGGCACAACATATAATAAATGACAATTCACCATCACAATGGCCAGATTATATCTGACACCTACTGCTCATAGCAGTCAATTTCAACACAATGCCAGCCTGTTATGTTCAGAGTGGGGTTCATTTTCCGGGCCTGTCTCATTCTCTTACAGGTGTTGATATTACAGAGGAGCGACTTTGTTAAAGAAACACTTCATCCCACAGTCATACATTTCTCCTAGTATATAAGCCTGTCCTGGCTAAGTGCTGACAGAGGGAATTGTATGACTACAGTTGCAGCTCTTTTTTTATTGGTGTTGTCGTTCAGAAGAGAGGTTATATCGAAAGCAATTTCCCTCTTAAGGGAGCAAATTGTTGTAAGGAAAATTGTAACTGCCGTCACTCTGGGATGATTGGCAGTGTGTTTGGTTGTTGGCAGACAGGAATGAAGGGGGAGGAAGAAGAAAGGCACAGTGCATATAAAAAAATGTGTTGTGAAAACAAGTGTGAAGTTTCACACACTCCCTAGACCGGATGAAAATGGCTGCTGTTTTTCCAGTTGGGCTCAGATGGAGCGGTGGAAATCTGACGCATGTACTGTATGTACACAGGTTTAGAGAGAGGAAATGCAGTGTGTACTATAGTCTACTCTATAGGCAGAGGGAGGGAGAGAGAGAGAGAGAGAGAGAGAGAGAGAGAGAGAGAGAGAGAGAGAGAGAGAGAGAGAGAGAGAGAGAGAGAGAGAGAGAGAGAGAGAGAGAGAGAGAGAAGAGCCCCTCCAGATGCTCATTCATTGTGTAGGCTCCACGGTGGGCCATCAGAATGATAGAGACTGGCCTTTTTCTCTGTGTTTCACAGATTTGTAAGGATCAAGAGGATTTGTTTCCGCTGGCAACCTTCCAGTCACCTGAAACAAAGGAGAAAATGGGAGGGAAAGGGACCTTTGGGTTTCAGAAATGCTCTTAAACTGTCCCCTAACCAGTACAAATCCCACTAAGATACAGTTCCTTGTAGTCACTTGAAGGTGTGAAAGCGTAAAACTAACCCTAACCCTAGCTTCATGTCCACATCCTGGTTCAACCCTGACATTGCAAGCGCCATGCTCTACCAACTGAGCTACAGGGGACTACAACCCTAACCCTCAGCCACAACTCTAAACCTAGCCTCAGCCACAACCCTAACCCTCAGCCACAACCCTAGCCTCAGCCACAACCCTAGCCTCAGCCACAACCCTAACCCTCAGCCACAACCCTAACCCTCAGCCACAACCCTAACCCTCAGCCACAACCCTAACCTAGCCTCAACCACAACCCTAACCCTCAGCCACAACCCTAACCCTCAGCCACAACCCTAACCCTCAGCCACAACCCTAACCCTCAGCCACAACCCTAACCCTCAGCCACAACCCTAACCCTCAACCACAACTCTAAACCTAGCCTCAGCCACAACCCTAACCCTCAGCCACACCCTAACCCTAACCCCCTCACCCACAAACCCTAACCCTCAGCCACAACCCTAACCCTCAGCCACAACCCTAACCCTCAGCCACAACCCTAAACCCTCAGCCACAACCCTAACCCTCAACCACAACCTAACCCTCACAACCCTAACCCTCAGCAACAACCCTAACCTACAACCCTAAGCCTCAGCCACAACCCTAACCCTCAGCCACAACCCTAACCCTCAGCCACAACCCTAACCCTCAGCCACAACCCTAACCCTCAGCCACAACCCTAACCCTCAGCCACAACCCTAGCCTCAGCCACAACCCTAACCCTCAGCCACAACCCTAGCCTCAGCCAACCCTAGCCTCAGCCACAACCCTAACCCTCAGCCACAACCCTAACCCTCAGCCACAACCCTAACCCTCAGCCACAACCCTAACCCCTCAGCCACAACCCTAGCCCTCAGCCACAACCCTAACCTCAGCCACAACCCTAGCCTCAGCCACAACCCTAACCCTCAGCCACAACCCTAGCCTCAGCCACAACCCTAACCCTCAGCCACAACCCTAACCCTCAGCCACAACCCTAACCTCAGCCACAGCCACAACCCTAACCCTCAGCCACAACCCTAACCCTCAGCCACAAACCCTAACCCTCAGCCACAACCCTAACCCTCAGCCACAACCCTAACCTCAGCCACAACCCTAACCTCAGCCACAACCCCTAGCCTCAGCCACAACCCTAACCCTCAGCAGCCACAACCCTAACCCTCAGCCACAACCCTAGCCCTCAGCCACAACCCTAGCCTCAGCCACAACCCTAACCCTCAGCCACAACCCTAACCCTCAGCCACAACCCTAGCCTCAGCCACAACCCTAACCCTCAGCCACAACCCTAACCCTCAGCCACAACCCTAACCCTCAGCCACAACCCTAACCCTCAGCCACAACCCTAGCCTCAGCCACAACCCTAGCCTCAGCCACAACCCTAGCCTCAGCCACACCCCTAACCCTCAGCCACAACCCTAGCCTCAGCCACAACCCTAACCCTCAGCCACAACCCTAACCCTCAGCCACAACCCTAACCCTCAGCCACAACCCTAGCCTCAGCCACAACCCTAACCCTCAGCCACAACCCTAACCCTCAGCCACAACCCTAACCCTCAGCCACAACCCTAACCCTCAGCCACAACCCTAGCCTCAGCCACAACCCTAGCCTCAGCCACAACCCTAGCCCTCAGCCACAACCCTAACCCTCAGCCACAACCCTAACCCTCAGCCACAACCCTAACCCTCAGCCACAACCCTAGCCTCAGCCACAACCCTAACCCTCAGCCACAACCCTAGCCTCAGCCACAACCCTAGCCTCAGCCACAACCCTAACCCTCAGCCACAACCCTAACCTCAGCCACAACCCTAGCCTCAGCCACAACCCTAACCCTCAGCCACAACCCTAGCCTCAGCCACAACCCTAACCCTCAGCCACAACCCTAACCCTCAGCCACAACCCTAACCCTCAGCCACAACCCTAGCCTCAGCCACAACCCTAACCCTCAGCCACAACCCTAACCCTCAGCCACAACCCTAGCCTCAGCCACAACCCTAGCCTCAGCCACAACCCTAACCCTCAGCCACAACCCCACAACCCTCAGCCACACCCTAACCCTCAGCCACAACCCTAACCCTCAGCCACAACCCTAGCCTCAGCCACAACCCTAGCCTCAGCCACAACCCTAACCCTCAGCCACAACCCTAGCCTCAGCCACAACCCTAACCCTCAGCCACAACCCTAGCCTCAGCCACAACCCTAGCCTCAGCCACAACCCTAACCCTCAGCCACAACCCTAACCCTCAGCCACAACCCTAGCCTCAGCCACAACCCTAACCCTCAGCCACAACCCTAACCCTCAGCCACAACCCTAGCCTCAGCCACAACCCTAACCCTCAGCCACAACCCTAGCCTCAGCCACAACCCTAACCCTCAGCCACAACCCTAACCCTCAGCCACAACCCTAGCCCTCAGCCACAACCCTAACCCTCAGCCACAACCCTAACCCTCAGCCACAACCCTAACCCTCAGCCACAACCCTAGCCTCAGCCACAACCCTAACCCTCAGCCACAACCCTAACCCTCAGCCACAACCCTAACCCTCAGCCACAACCCTAACCCTCAGCCACAACCCTAACCCTCAGCCACAACCCTAGCCACCTCAGCCACAACCTAGCCTCAGCCACAACCCTAACCCTCAGCCACAACCCTAGCCTCAGCCACAACCCTAACCCTCAGCCACAACCCTAACCCTCAGCCACAACCCTAACCCTCAGCCACAACCCTAGCCTCAGCCACAACCCTAACCCTCAGCCACAACCCTAACCCTCAGCCACAACCCTAACCCTCAGCCACAACCCTAACCCTCAGCCACAACCCTAGCCTCAGCCACAACCCTAGCCTCAGCCACAACCCTAGCCTCAGCCACAACCCTAACCCTCAGCCACAACCCTAACCCTCAGCCACAACCCTAACCCTCAGCCACAACCCTAGCCTCAGCCACAACCCTAACCCTCAGCCACAACCCTAACCCTCAGCCACAACCCTAGCCTCAGCCACAACCCTAACCCTCAGCCACAACCCTAACCCTCAGCCACAACCCTAACCTCAGCCACAACCCTAACCCTCAGCCACAACCCTACCCTCAGCCACAACCCTAACCCTCAGCCACAACCCTAACCCTCAGCCACAACCCTAGCCTCAGCCACAACCCTAGCCTCAGCCACAACCCTAACCCTCAGCCACAACCTACCCACAACCCTAGCCTCAGCCACAACCCTAACCCTCAGCCACAACCCTAACCCTCAGCCACAACCCTAGCCTCAGCCACAACCCTAGCCTCAGCCACAACCCTAGCCTCAGCCACAACCCTAACCCTCAGCCACAACCCTAGCCTCAGCCACAACCCTAGCCTCAGCCACAACCCTAGCCTCAGCCACAACCCTAACCCTCAGCCACAACCCTAACCCTCAGCCACAACCCTAGCCTCAGCCACAACCCTAACCCTCAGCCACAACCCTAACCCTCAGCCACAACCCTAACCCTCAGCCACAACCCTAACCCTCAGCCACAACCCTAGCCTCAGCCACAACCCTAACCCTCAGCCACAACCCTAGCCCTCAGCCACAACCCTAGCCTCAGCCACAACCCTAGCCTCAGCCACAACCCTAACCCTCAGCCACAACCCTAACCCTCAGCCACAACCCTAACCCTCAGCCACAACCCTAACCCTCAGCCACAACCCTAGCCTCAGCCACAACCCTAACCCTCAGCCACACAACCCTAACCCTCAGCCACAACCCTAACCCTCTCAGCACAACCCTAGCCTCAGCCACAACCCTAGCCTCAGCCACAACCCTAACCCTCAGCCACAACCCTAGCCTCAGCCACAACCCCAACCCTAGCCTCAGCCACAACCCTAGCCTCAGCCACAACCCTAGCCTCAGCCACAACCCTAACCCTCAGCCACAACCCTACCCTCAGCCACAACCCTAACCCTCAGCCACAACCCTAGCCTCAGCCACAACCCTAACCTCAGCCACAGCCACAACCCTAGCCCAGCCCTCAGCCACAACCCTAGCCTCAGCCACAACCCTAGCCTCAGCCACAACCCTAGCCTCAGCCACAACCCTAACCCTCAGCCACAACCCTAACCCTCAGCCACAACCCTAGCCTCAGCCACAACCCTAGCCTCAGCCACAACCCTAGCCTCAGCCACAACCCTAACCCTCAGCCACAACCCTAGCCCTCAGCCACAACCCTAGCCTCAGCCACAACCCTAGCCTCAGCCACAACCCTAACCCTCAGCCACAACCCTAACCCTCAACCACAACTCTAAACCTAGCCTCAACCACAACCCTAACCCTCAGCCACAACCCTAGCCTCAGCCACAACCCTAACCCCCTCAGCCACAACCCTAGCCTCAGCCACAACCCTAACCCTCAGCCACAACCCTAGCCTCAGCCACAACCCTAGCCTCAGCCACAACCCTAACCCTCAGCCACAACCCTAGCCTCAGCCACAACCCTAGCCTCAGCCACAACCCTAGCCTCAGCCACAACCCTAACCCTCAGCCACAACCCTAACCCTCAGCCACAACCCTAACCCTCAGCCACAACCCTAGCCTCAGCCACAACCCTAGCCTCAGCCACAACCCTAGCCTCAGCCACAACCCTAACCCTCAGCCACAACCCTAACCCTCAACCACAACTCTAAACCTAGCCTCAACCACAACCCTAACCCTCAGCCACAACCCTAGCCTCAGCCACAACCCTAACCCTCAGCCACAACCCTAGCCTCAGCCACAACCCTAACCCTCAGCCACAACCCTAACCTAGCCTCAGCCACAACCCTATTCTCAGCCACAACCCTAGCCTCAGCCACAACCCTAGCCTCAGCCACAACCCTAACCTCAGCCACAACCCTAGCCCTCAGCCACAACCCTAGCCTCAGCCACAACCCTAGCCTCAGCCACAACCCTAACCTCAGCCACAACCCTAACCCTCAGCCACAACCCTAAC